>JAULBY010061066.1:0-10461 GCA_032358315.1 Ophiocytium majus | reverse complement strand
ATGCGTTGGCAGCTAGGCTCTCGAAAAACTTATTCAGATTCATAGGTCAATCCTAACACTTTCATTAATTTGTTTTTGACACGGAGATTTGGTTGACGATAACGATCGCTTGCAGTGAATCCCATCATCGTTGCAACTTCAACAACAGCACCACTACGGCAGATACCAGCATGGCAGTGAACAACTACGTTCATATGTTTATCGAGTGCACGTTGAAGTAAAGCGACAATCGCTTCTGCTTGATTGTCTTGAATTTTACACTCATCAGGAAACCCATCCTCGTCTTCAGCGTCCAAGAATTCAAACTCATAAACTTCCTTGAACATCTGTGCATGTTTTATACAACCAAAGAAAGTCGCAGGATCTTGAATGCGAATGAGCATCGAGTTAGCGCCAGCATCCATGTGGAAGCCAGTGGCTATATCACTCTTACTCACGTTCTCGATAAATCTTTGACTCATCATTCCCCCAAAACAGACAGATAACCTTGGATATATTCTTCAGTGGCACCAACCATCTGTTGCAGTTGGTTGCGAATAGAAGACGCTGTGATAAACTCAGGCACCCAGCCTTCGCTTAAATCAACCCTAGCATCATTCGCACCTTGTTCGTATGTATCGTAAGTCATCTTTTTCTCCTAATCAATACAGTTATTATACATCAACTTGCATTATTTGTCAACCAATAACCATACCGTGTTGAGGGGATTACCAGCTAGACTGATAGTAAAAATCACCCTTATTGAAGGCAGGTTCAGCTAATGCCTTTTGCAAGGTTTTCACTGTGTGTTCCAAATCTTGGAGGTACCACTCATCAACTTCGGTGCTACCGAAGAAGAAACCCGACTGTGGTGGAAGCAACTCAGTTGACAGCTTTGGTTTCTCAATAACTTGTTTACAAACTTCAACCAACTCTTCCAGTTGCTCTCGTGAGACATACGACTCTTGACATTCGTCCCTACCTTCTTGCACATTCTTCACGAACCATGCATGGATAGCGTTAGCCTTACGCCAGTAAGCTACACGAAACTCAACTTGTTTGGCACCATAGTCACCTTCTTCATCACCTTGGATGTCAAACAATTCATTGACTTGATCAATTATATCCATATCGCTAGGCTTATGGTATTTGCTCAAGTAAACTTTGTTGCTCAGGTACATATCTAAACCCATGACGATCTCCTATTAAATTACAAAACCAGTTGTGTCTTTCTTAGCTTTACCTTTAGCTTTCAGACCAACAATCACATTCTTTTCGTCCAAGAAACGCAAGTCTGTTTCATCACCGTTGATAACTTTGCGACCAAGGTAAGTCTCTGGTACTTCATGAAACACTGCAGCGACATTCATGCCGTTGGACAGTGCGATACGCACATCCATGTCGTTACCGTCTGCTTTACTGAAAGTCAAGTGGTAGTTACCGATATGCGAAACCTTACGGTTATTCACTTTAGTATAGTCATAGAATTGCACGGTGGGGAACATCTGGAAAATGTTTTTGCCAGCTGCCACTTCGTACTTTTCCCATGCGATGTCAGACGTACCATTCAAACGAAAGACAGGAATCAAACCTTGCTTCTCTGCCTTAGCCACTGTCTTGACAATTTCAACTGTCAACTCATTCAAGAAGTTGCGACGATCCTCGAAAAAGTACTTCGTCTTACGGATACGTGCTTGCTGAATCACGTTAGTGGTTTCACCTTTCTTGAAAATGCCACCACGACCAGCAGTGTTCAAACATGCAGCTGTGCAACCAGCAGTGCGTTTGGGGCAAACTTCTTTACCAGACAAATCGGCTGGCGCAAAATGGAGCACAGAAGACAAGTAACCTTTCTTCGTACCCTTCATCAACTTCGGGTTTCCAACTGTCAATAAACTCATACCGATTCCTTATCAAATGCCAAGTGATATTCAACTTCTTCGATCAAACACTCAACTTCACCACGATTAGCCAGCTTGAAATAGTCCTTGGACAAATCAAACTTCACAGTAGAGTCAAGATTGTATTTGAACGCCAATTCGGCGATCTCAAAATCCGTAAAATCATTCCACATTTCAGTTTCCTTTTCGACTAACTTAGAGTTATTATACAGGAAGTCTGATTATTTGTAAAGCGAAATGTAAAAAAACCCTGCGATCGGCAGGGTTATTAGTTGCAAGAAAACAACGCTGGAAACCCTCTCGGGTGTAGGGTTTTAGGTAAGGTTTTCCTTAAAGATTTTCCAAGCATTTTCCCACGTCCAACGCTGGCTACCTTGCAAAACCTTTTCTCTATCCAACTTTAGGCACATGAACACAGCGTCTGACAAATTTTCATCCATGTAACCAGTGACGCCATCATCGATAACATCCTTCGGTCCATCACATGGGAATGCTGCAACTGGTGTACCGCATGCCATTGCTTCAATCATAACGATGCCGAAAGTTTCCCATCGAGAAGGGAACACAAACACATCAGCATTGGCATAATACTCAGCTAATGCTTTACCTGTTTTGAATCCAGTGAAGATTACATCAGGGTATTGTTTCTTGTATACCTCAAGCATCGGTCCATCGCCTACCATAATTTTGGTGGCACCTGGATATTCCATTTCAAAAAATTGTTCGAGATTCTTTTCTTTGCTGACACGTGATACGCATAGTAGGATAGGTTTCTTCGCATCAGTTTCAGTGCGATAAGATGGGTTGAAGATTTCTCTGTCAACACCACGAGTCCATGGAATAACTTCACCACCGAACCCATGCTGCTGTAAATCTTTGACCATCGTTTCGGTGGTGGTCAATACTTTACCACTATGCTTATGGAACCAACGAACAAACTTCCATGTTAAAGGTTCAGGAATGCCAAAAAGTTTAGCAAGTCCTTCTGGAAATTTAGTATGATAAGCAGTATTGTACCTAATGCCATGTTTGTCACAATATTGTCTAACACGCAAACCAAGCCAACCCTCTGTGGCGATGTGGATATGAGTCGGATTGATCTCCTCAAGTATCTTGCCCACATTCCATGCAAGGGCAATCTTGACTTCGTTGTAGCCAGGACAATTAACATAGCGGAACCTCCTGGGATCAAGATATACAACAGTATAGTTGTCCAGAACCGCACGTGCCTCAATGTTTTTGTAAGTCGTGACAACGCCATTTATTTGATCAGGTAAGTTGTCTGTAACAATTAAAATCTTTGTCATGAAACAGTTTGTGTTTTCTTATGCTTAAGAGACTTTCTCAGAGTCATCAACCACAATTTCTTTTCTTTGTTCTTGTTGCCCTTGAGTATTGCTCGATACATCTTCTTGATTATTTTCTGTACCTTCATCATCTTTCTCCCTTGTCCATGTTACGATTTCCCATCGACCATCGAAGTGCTCAACTAAAGCAGTGCATGACTCGACCCAGTCGCCATCATTCATATAAGCTACGCCATCAATCTCTTTTATCTCAGCATGATGGATGTGTCCACAGATGACGCCATCGAAGCCACGTTTCTTACAGTATTTCGCAAGGTTGGTCTCGAACTGAAACATAAAGTCAGATGCTTTCTTCACTTTATGCTTTAGATATTTAGATAACGACCAGTAGCCAAACCCAAGTTTATGTCTGACCCAGTTAAATCTTGAATTCCAATCAAGCACCAAATCATACAACTTGTCACCTAGAAAGGCAAGCCATGGTGCTAGTCTGGTAATACCATCAAACAAATCTCCATGGGTGACGAGGTATCGTTTACCATCAACTCCGATGTGTTCTGTTTGGTTTTTAATTTCAATCAGACCGAAAGAAAATCCATAAGGGATCATTGGTCTTAGGAATTCATCATGATTACCTGCAACGTATACAACCCTTGTGCCACGTTTAGCATGACCAAGTATTCTACGTACTACATTAGTGTGTGGTTGTTTCCACTTCCACTTATTTTGTTGGATTTTCCAAGCATCAATAATATCACCTACGAGATATAGAGTCTCGCAGGTGTTATGTTTCAGAAAATTATTTAACTTGTTTGCTTGGCAATCACGAGTACCTAAGTGAACATCACTTATGAATATCGTGCGATAGTTCATTACCAATCCTTATAGTTAGCTTTAACAGTTTCTAAGTGTTGTAGTTCTGGTGGTAGTGCTGGGCTAAAATTGACGCCAGTGTAGCGTTCAATATCAGCAATAGAGACAACGTATTGGTCAATAGTCTTTGGATCCAACTTCACGTTAGGATACAAAAAGGCGATGCTGCGTTGGTTCTTCGAGTCGATTACAATCTTGTACAAGTATGATGGAATGTATACGTTGTTACCAAAGGTCTTTGAGTTTGCATCGAAGATAGTACCAGTGATTACATGCATTGGTGTATTATACTTCTGAGCATAGTAACGTGTCATCTCTTCAGTGTACTTCCAGATTCCACGGTTGTTACCTGGATTCTGCGGCATCATGTTTGTCAACAAGAAAGACTCTGACATCATTTGAACTGAGTTCATAAAGTCAGCAGCTGGTGCCATGTGACCACGATCGAGACCAGAACCAACATACTCTTTCAATGTAACACGGAATTGCGCTGGCACTTCTGGATCTTCACGGAAGTCATCTTTACGTTGCGCAGTACGAACTAGGTTCTCTGGACGAATGACTTCAGTAACGAAGTGTGCGACTTTAGTTTGGTAGTTGTAGTTAACTGCATAGCCAGTGCGGCACAAGTATTGGTTGTTACCTTCTTGTGCAATTTGCGGAGCACCCCACACGACATGCTGTGGGCAGACGTCATCAATAGGGTTGGCGCTGGCAAATGACCAGACGAATAGGGATAGGGCTAGTAACTTCTTCATAGGAACAACCAATATCCCTGAGCCATGATTAGAGCAGCAAGACCACCCACACCAATACTTGCCCAGTACATACGAATGTTAACTGCAAGAATAGATGCTGACAATAGAACAATAGCCAACTGGAACAACATACCACTGAAGGTTAGCCATGGACCATGCGCTCTTGCTGCTTCACGTTCTGCTTCTTGAGCACGTGCCTTTGCAAGCAACTCTTTCTTACCTTCACCAGTTGCTGGCTCAGATTCGTAGCGATCGATCTTTGCAGACAATTTAGCAATACGCTCTTTGTCGCCAGTCTTCTTAGCTTCTTCTAACTGTCCTTCAGCAATAGATTGCTTGATAGACTTAGACTGGTAGAAGCCATAAGTGTTTGATGCTTGTAGCAATTTGGTTTGAGCAGTACCACTGAAGTTGTTCGCTAGGTATGTGTTACCAGCCAAGAACAAAGCCATGATGACGATAACGAAACCAGCTTTGTCTTTGATAAGTGCTTCACGCTCTGAACGTGATAGTGGTTTAGCTTCTGGTTTCTGGTCTACAGATTGAGAACTCATTTGTTTTTCCTCCTAATACAAAATAAGGTGCAAAGTACCATTGTAGGTACCAATATACATATTTATCCATTATTTGCAAAGGTGTCATTTTATCTACCTACGTATACTTGAGGTAAGGCATCTCTACGACGCTGTTCTTCGGTTGTTGGAAAGATCCCATCACCATACTGTGGATACATTTCTTGGCGAGATTTCACTACCCACATCATCATAAAGAAGAAAAAGAAAATACAAATCAAAATGGCACCTCCATACATAGCTTGCAGATTCAGTTCTCTTCTTCTTGCTGCTCTACGTCTCTCGTCTGCAGCCTGACGTTTCATCTGTTGAGCAATCAGAGCACCTTGCTCCTTGCCCATTTGCTTCATCATGTCTTCAACTTCAGTGTAAAGAGCACCCAACTCAGGTGGGCATTGGTATACCATCAACTCACGCAACTCTGTACTCATTTGTTCTAGTTGCTTACGCATCAGAACACGTTGTAGCGCACGTTTACCTAGTGATGCTTCGCCAGTGTATATTTCATTCTTGGCACGTCTTTCTTCTTCATCAAATACAGCCATGCATTTGTAGAAGTTGTCATAGTAAGTGCCTAAGTGATTACCAATCTCAGCATAAATTCCAGTATGCTCATTAGAGTTGGCTTTTTTGTTTAACTCAATTACATTGTTCTTCTCACGAATGAATTGGTTACGTTGTTCTACGGTTGGGGGTTTTTCGGGTGGATGTAGTTTCTTGAACTGATCGTCAAGATCTTTGAGAACGTCTTTGACTTCTCCAGCTGCACCCTTGATGTCTTTGTATAGCTTGCACCCAGCCTTAACTGCGGAGACAGCTCCGTTAGCTAATGCAAAGAGTGTTAATGGATCCATTACTGCCCCGATTGGGCAGTATTATGCTTCGCTTGTGGCGATGACATTTCGTACCTCTATTATTATTGTTGTTTTATCCCATTACAACAAATAACAAAGGTAGATTGCCATCTTTCAAATCAAATTACTTGAACCTTTCGGGTCTTCCGTGTCTTGGTGACTTAACTATCTCTTTAACATCAGATGAGATAGTAAATTCTTCTCCAACTACAGGATCGTTGGGCGTATCATGTGATGTGATAGGTGGTGTAGTAGAAACAATGTCCTGCACTTTATTTAGGAAAGATGTCGTTTCAGGTGGTACTTCACGATTCTTAAATAACTCAGGAGACCACTGTTCTTGTGGTTTTTCAGTAGAATCGGCTTCTGGCTCAGTAACTTTAGCAGGTTCTTCGTATGTTGTAGTAGTAGTAGAAGTCCAAGTAGTTATATGAGATTCAGGAACAGTAACTTCAGCGAACTGCGTTAAGTCTACTGCTGGTTCCGATACTGGAGGTGGTGGGACAACAATATGGGTCTTTGGACTAACGTATGACTTCACCTTTGGGATCGAACCGAGATTGATATCTGGTGGACGATTCCTATCTTCTTCCATCTTGACTTCACGGTTATATGCAATAAGCATTAGAACAGCCAATGGATCAAAGACCAGAACGATCATAATGATAACGATACGTACAGCTTTCTCTAGCATACCCTCGTCAGTGTTGTCATACAGTAATGCTGCGATATACTTGATTGGTCCAACTTCAGCTTCTACCTTACGGACTTCAGCTGCGATGGGTGCACGTTCTTCGTTTAGTTTGGCAATCTCTTTTTGGGCAGCTCCAATTTCTGCCAAGAGGACTGCTCGCTCTTTTTGCTGCTGTCTACGGATAACAACGGCACGTTCAGCACCTTTGGTATCATCACTTCTCGAAAGAGTTTGATCGACTTGAGCATCCATTTGTTGGATGGCTTTACGTGACGTATCAACGTTGTCTTTTTGTGTTTTGATTTTCTCATCTATTAAATTCAATTTAGAGGCAACATCTCCCGATGGGATTGCCTGATCCAAGTGTGCCTTTGACAGATAGCCAAAGATACCCATGCTCGTCAATAGCATTAGAATGACTAATGCGGTGGTGAAGTAGGTCTTCATCAGAATTGGAATTTGCTTCCAGTTTCTGTACAGCCAAGAAGCTACTACGAGTTTCGATGCTTCTAATGTGCCACCCATGATCATAATAGGAATGGCAGACGCAGCGAAAATTGCCATCAAACCAGCTACTGCATAGTAAGCTGCGATGGCAGATAAGGTTAACGCTGTTGTTAGTAGTAAGTATGTCATCATAATTTAGCCTTGATATGAGAGCCATGAACCCTTACGGAGATTTGTCCGTTGTAGTAGTCGTCAGACTCCAACACCTTTCTTGTGAATTGTTCTCTGGCTTCTATGTAGGAACACAGTGCCTTCGAGTTACAATAGTATAGAATCTCACGTTTGAAATTATCCTTTCCGAGGGATTCTACGTCCTTGTTTAGTTCAATACTTGAACCGTAATATGTCATCCAATCAGAGTCAATTTTCGACTTGATCTTTTTCTTCTTCTTTGTACCATTCTTCAAAGTGACAGTCTTGTAACTGGTCTTTGAAAACTTCGACAACTTCTTGCCGATGTACTGCCTACCTGAGATGAGGTTTGTGATGTTATACACAAACCCCACACAGTCTTCTGGTAATTCTTCTACGATTTGATCTTGATAAGTCCACATAATGGACTATTTATCAGATCATCAGGCAGCGAATTCCAGAAGTTCTTCCTCGTTCATTGTACCGACTTTGCGTTTGACTTCATTGTCAGCAGCATCAAGTAATATCATAGTTGGAACACTACGAATACCATAACGAGTTGCAACTGCCCAGTCCTCTTCGATATCAATCTCTTGGACTGGTACTTTTAATTTGTCTTTGGCAGACTCAACTACCATTGACATTGCTTTACATGGACCACACCATGTAGCTTGAAACTTAAGAATCCTCATCTATGTCTTCCTCTTCAAAAATATCATGACCACAAACTGGACAGAACACTATGTCCTGTTGTTTGTACTCATCACCCTTTAGCTTAATGTTACCTATTGCTCCACAGTCTTCACACTCAAATGCTTTTGTAGTTGCCATTATGCTGCCTTTCCCCAAACATCCTGCCAGTCACCCTTTAGTGCACCTTTGGCATAGTCGGTAACACGATTCTCAAAAAAGTTACCATGAGTCGGGGCATTAATCATTTCCTCTACCCACGGTAGCGGATTGCGTTTAACTTTAAAAATTCCTTTAAGACCAAGTGAAATAAGCCTACGATCAGCAATGTAGCGAATATAGCGCTTAACATCCTCAGGAGTAAGATCTGGCATGTCACCCATACTAAAAGCAAGATCAATAAATTTATCTTCCAAGTCAACCATTCGCTCAGCAATTGTATATATTTTAGACTTGAGTTCATCATTCCAAATTTCCTTGTTCTCTTCGATGTAAGTGCGGAATAGCTTGATCATGTTCTCGGCATGTTGAGTCTCATCAACGATAGACCAAGTAACGATCTGCCCCATACCTTTCATCAAACCATGACGAGGGAAGTTCAACAACATGATAAACGAACTGAACAACTGCATACCTTCAGTGAATGCAGAGAACGCTGCGATATTAGTTGCAACAGATTCAGTTGTACCATTCTGTAGAGATAGATCCATGAAGTAGTCATGCTTCTCCCTCATCTCTTGATACTCAAGAAACTCAGCGTAAGTGCTGTCTGGCATACCAAGTGTCTCAATCAAGTGACTGTATGCTGCGATATGCAATGCTTCACGTGCTGCGAAACCCAACAGCATCATACGTACTTCTGGCTGCTTGAAGTATGGGAGGTAGTTTGTTACATAACCACCAGCTACGTCAATATCGCCCTGTGTGAAGAAACGAAAGATATTGGTTAAGAAGTGCTTCTGCGAATCAGTTAGCTTATTCTTCCAATCCTTAACGTCTTCTGCCATCGGCACTTCAGTGTGCATCCAATGTGACTGCTCATGCTTCAACCATGCTTCATATGCCCATGGGTAATGAAACGGTTTGAATGACGAACGGTCGTCTGTTAATTTTAGTTTTTCTTTCTTTACCATCTTATTCTTTCTGTGCGGCAAACTCAGCAATCATCTCAGCGAACACTTTGAATGCGTCCTTCTGAATATGAAAGGTGGCTTGCTCTTCGTGCGTTTTTTCTTCTTCGTCTGGCGTCTCAAGAATCTTCAACTGGCTGATTGCAACAATCTCATCATCTACGTTGGCGATGAAATACTTGTATGTTACATCAGCATACTCAAAGTCTTCCATACCATAATCTGCACCAAGCGAAGGGATCAATTCCTTAACAACAATTTCTTTCTCGATCATCCCATTCATATGATCTGGCATAAAATTATCTTCGTTATTCTCCATCAATAGTCTCCTTAGGTGTTTCTAATCCAAACGATACAGTTGCTCTTGCCGTAATAGGTGTCACTTCATGCTCTTGATGCCATGGCATATAAACCATATCGCCCTGCTTCATTTCTCTTGTAATCTTGTTACCATTAACAAACACAGTAACTTCAGCATGCCCCAAAACTTGCCACAACAACACATTGTGATTATCAATATGCGGTGGGTGGCTGGTAGATCTCTTGGCGAAACTCAAGAAGATGTCAGCGTCAATCACTTTGTGGCGTAGGTGTTTATTTAGGTTTTCAATCACGCCATTGATATCTTTGATGTTGTGAGCACCTTCTAGTTGATAGCTTAGATTGCCGATTGGTCTACCGACTTCATTGTCAGCGCAATACTGAAGATAGTAAACTGGAAGATCCCAGCCAAACTCAACTGGCATGGCATCTTCCATAAACAGCCAACTCTCGTTGACCATCGCTTCATTCAATCGCTGCTTCTCATTATCTTGTAGTTCCATTTAACCCTCACATGCTAAACAGTCTTGACCCTCAGCTAATGCTCTCAAGTCGATCTCTTGGATAACTTCTCTTTCAATTCTCTTAGAGACTTTATCTGCCTTACCAATCTTTTCAGATCTGCAATAATACAAGGTCTTGAGTTTCTGCTTCCATGCTTGGAAATGGACAGCATGTAGATACTTGACGTTGACGTCTGGTCTGAAGAAAACATTGACTGATTGTGCTTGGTCAATGAACTC
>JAULBY010061055.1:0-10462 GCA_032358315.1 Ophiocytium majus | reverse complement strand
AGAAAGCCAGGCCGAAGCCTGTGTGGTGATCTATCCACTTGGTCAGAACCAGTGGCCCACGCCCTACACGCGCCGGTCTTAAGTGTCGCTCCTGACGGCTGGGCAGTTGACCCCAGACCATGCCCTCTACCCCAGCATTTACTGCTTCCGCACATGACAGGTGGACAAATGACCCCATTGGCCTCGACCTGGCATTGTTGCCCCAGCCACGGCAGTATCTGGGCTTAGCAACCTTTTAGGTTCCTCGCACATGACTGTGAGACACACTGCCCACCAGCTCTCGCATGGACGACTACTTGTTTTAAAAGCAATTTAGTAAGTGGTGTGTGTGTCGCCTCCCGTTTTTCTGCCTTTTGCCGACTGTGTGCCTGGCTGCCAGGCCATTGAGAAGAACTGCAGGACCGAGTCAGGGTACGCCAGCTACGTTGACGTCACCAACGCTGCCAGCGGGACCACGGACGAGATGCACACCTTCTTTCCTGCGGAGACCCTCAAGTGAGCAGTGTCGCCCTGGCACAAGGGGCACTGTGCTGCTCGTGGTGGCGTGCTTCATTTGCCATGGCCGTATGTATATGTGTAGCCACAAGTGACGCATGCATCGGGTGCGCACTGCACATGCATGGGCTCTGGTGGCATACATGTGATTGGCATTTCTCACTGTGACTACACGCCTCGTATTACCTAAGCATTTCCCGCTGTGGCTGCACGCAGAGTGTTGCCAAAACCAGCAATGACTTGGCGCTGGCAAATACCGTTGACAGTTGACTTAACTCTTATTAAGCTCCGCTTAGGGCGCGGAAAGCCCTGTGCACATAGCGCGTGCATGAGTGGGGAAAGCATGGCCAAACATGCTGCCCCCTGTTGCTACAGCTATAGCTAGGAAGATGGCAGTGCGGTGCACTCTGCACTCTGATGCAAGCCTGGCATGTTGCCACAGCGCTATGTTATCGGTTACAACCCCCATGTCCCAGTCTACGTACTAGTAAGAGCTTCATTCCCTTTTTCTGCGTCCCCTCAGGTACCTGTACCTGATACAGGACTCGAACCAGCCCATCAACCTCAGCACGCATGTGTTCAACACGGAGGCCCACCCCCTGCTCATGTTTGGAGAGCACAGCCTCGCAGTGTCGCGCGCAGTGCTGAGGTGACACCCAGTCACGACCGCTGCAGCTGCTCCACCGCGCCTGGCTGCAGCATGCTGCAGCAGACCCTGTGAACATGTGAGGTAGGGACTCCAGACAGCGGTGTGTCCAATGGCGGGCCGGCCGGCCCACTTGAACGCCCCGCACACCTTTTTACCTGGTAGCCAGCTAGCGTTGTGGTGCAGTGACTTGAGGGCGCGCGCAGGGAGTGGACGAGCATCAGGTGCCCTTTACCAGCAACAAATGCGTCGCATTATGTCATGGCGGTGGTGTGGCTGGCAAGCTTGCCAGCATTCATGTGAGTATGCGCATTGTATTTGTATGGGCGTGCAACGCCTACAATGACGCCCGCAGTGGTGCAGTGTAGGGTGCAGGGCAGCGGGTGCCACACACTGTGGCGCCAGGGAGTGCTAGTGTGTTTATGTCGACTGAGGGCGGGTGTGACACACTGTCTGGGTGTGTACGGCACAAAAATCACAAACGCCGCCAACAACTTCAATTTGAAGTTGGCGACAGCTGAGCCCCCGCTCCCTCTTACGCACCAGTGCTGTCACAATGTTTACACGTTTGATAGCTCAAGTAGGGCATACAGGTGCTTCGCGCTTTTGGTGCTTGCCGCTGCCCGGGCCTGGCGACTGTGTGCCACCTTCCTGCTCCGCCTCGAGGTGGCGAACGTGCACACAGGCAGAGAAGTAGAAAAGATTTTTAGCTCAGTGACCGGTGTCCGGCAGCTACTTGAAGTAGTACTTGAAGTACAAGATTGCTGTGTGCCACCTCCCTCGAGGTGGGGAACACGCATGGATCCAGAGGCAAGCTGCGTGTTCCGTGAGCTGCTGGTTATGGGGCGTACCCTCCAATGACTCGAGTACGTACTTGAGTATCACTCGTGCTTGGGGGACAGCGGGGAAGTACTACTACCGCTGTAGTACTTTCTCTGCATCTGTTCACAAAGACAACACGGGCTGACGCAGGTTCGGGCATGACACATGCACAGCTTCACGGCACCCCACACAAACCTTGTGCGCGGCCAACTGTAGGTGCGGCAGTGTGTGCAGACCCGCCAACAGCACACTGGCAATGACGTAAATGCGTAAACTACTAGAAGTACATACCTGTAAAGTACCAGAATACCAAAGCACTTCGAAGTATACAGCAAAAAAAGGGTGCCTCGGCATGCGTGCATCGACACATGCACCACACATGCCTGGCATACGTGCAGCAATTGAGCAGCGGTGCAGTGCCAGGTGTCGCCACGTGCATTGAACACGGAGCGTGTGCCGCGGTGGCGGTGTCTGGGGGGGGTAATGTATTAGCGGAGCTGCTGCAATGGCTTGCCGCCCGTGTGGTGCGCATATGCATATGCGCTTATTTCACCACACGGCAGAATGGTGGCCCATGTGGGGGCGCATGGATTTTTGCGGGGGGGGCGCCAGAAAGGGGGTCAATAGGGTGAGGGGGACAACAGCAGAGGCGGGTCTGTACACTATGTCAGGACTAGCATGCAGGGCAGCGGCGTTGTGCTGCAAATGCAGCAACAACGCCGAGCAGCCATCGACCCGCTAAAGGGAACCTCGCTTGTGTGGCAACACTCGGAGGCACAGGTGAGGGATGGGGCACGCCGATGGCTTTGCACTTGGTGCTCAGCAGCACCGGACAAGGCGCGGCCGGTTGGTGCCACGGTCGCAGCTGCTGCTGGCTGCCAGTGGCAGCGGGCACCTGCAGCCACCGCTTGATGGATGCTACTTGGATCAGCAGCAGTGAGCAGTGACGCGCTGTTCGGCAGCAGCAGCAGCCAGGTGTGTCCTGCGCAGTGGCTGCGCGGCGCCAGCCAGCGCAGCAGCAGTGTTGCTGCTGAGCACTGCACTGGGCACCCCTCAGCTGACCCACACACCCCGCCGCTGCAGCCAGTACCACGTGCCAAACATCCACGACAAGGACACAACCACTAGGGACCCCGCAATCCCTACGAACCACTTGCGGCTGTCGGACACTTCACCCGGCATGTGCCCATTGTCGAGGTTCATGCCAAAAAGTCCGGTCACAACCGCGCCCAGGCTTAGGCACATGGCCACCAGGCCAAACATGGTACCTGCCGTAAGAAGCTGGTTCCGTGCAATGTCGAGCTTCACCTGGAGAGGGGGGAGGGGGGGGGGAGAAGGGGTATGGGAGGGGCGAGGGCAGAATGAAACATGGTGTATAGCAGGTGAAGGGCCGCATGGGGGGTGCCTGCTACACAGGCATATGGTGGCTACACGTATGCGGTCATGCACTTCGGCATGATGATGTATATGGCCATATCGACGTATTTATGCTCAGCAAGAGCGCACAGGCACCCAGGTGTACACCTGAGTGAGTGAGGCAGCGCTGACGCCAAGTAGACACATATAGGATGTTTACCTCCAAAGGTGGATGACTCGGTGTTGCGTGTGGCGTGTGCGCACGGGCAGTGCTCTCAAACAAACGTGCCTTCAGAAAGTTTACACCAGGGTGCCTACTTGAAGTACAACATACTTGAGAAGCATTTGGAAGTACTTCAAGTATGGAAGTGTATGGATGACCCGGTTCTGTGCATATGCATGGTCATGCATCACAGCACACAGTACTGCCAGCCCTCAAGGCTACTGACCAGCGCGTGTGCGGTGGGAGCTATCTGGTTTTGGCTAAATGACGCCACGGGCTTCCGCCTGGCATTGGGCCCCAGTCACGGCAGTATTTGGGCGTAGCAACCCTCCAGGTTCCTTTCACAAGGTTACATGTGAATACACCCAGGTGTAGAGTAAAGTACCTGAACGAGGGACTCAGTGCTGCGCATGCGGATGGTCATGCCCTCTAGCACACAGGTAACCACCCAGGTGTGAAGTTAAATACCTGAATGAGTGACTCGGTATTGCGCATGCGTATGGTCATGCCCTCCAGCACGTTTGTGAGGGAGGTGATCTCCTGCAGGAAGCTCTCCAGCAGCAGCTCTACCTCCTCGTGATCCTGCTCAGCAGTTCGATCGACAACACAAAAAAAGCACCAGCAGCAGCACCACCACCACCACCAGCAGCAGCAGCGGTGGCGGCGGCAGCGGCGGCAGCAGCAGAAGCAGTAGCAGCAGCAGAAGCAGTGGCACACGGCGCAAGTGTTCAGTCCACAGTCATGCTTGCATTGCGTGTGTGAGGTGGAAGCGAGGGCTTGGTCTTGGGAGGTAGGTGCCAATGGCACAGCACGGCAGCGGGTACACACGCAACCTACACCGCACCGAGCACTTGACGCAAGCCTCACACTGAGCACTTGAGGCAAGCGTTTGCGCGTACCATGCATACTCCAAGGTTTGTTTATAAACATCATGTCACATTGCATGTGCTTTGAATACCATACTTCGTACTTCTGAAGTACTTCCATGTAGTATATTTATAGACTATTTATTTATATATCTTAGTAGTGTAAGTGATAGTGCTACATAGTACCTGTAAGTGTGGGTATGTGTTTACATACTTGTTGGAGTACTACTTCAGACAGGCTGGTATCTTCAGCATCACCCGTAAACAACTGCCAATAATGCCATGCATTGGCGCAACACTACCGCATGGCACGTAGGGTACCCTTACCATGGCGCGCTGCGAAGTACACCGAATCCGCCACAGGTGCAACCCCCACAGACATTGCAGCATAGCACTGACAGAGTGATGGCTTGCTCATGACCACGACCACGCACACATGCACACAACGGGGGGGTGTTACCTCCTCGACTTCGTGCGACAGCGGCAGCACGTAGTTTTCCGGGTGGTCGCGCATCTTGCTGAGGTTCATCAGCGCCAGGTCCTCATCCTGCGCAAACGGCACCGAAAATGCAGCAAAAAAACACACAAACAAAACAACAAAAACGGGCCAAAAATGAGCACGTGATTCTCTGGGTGACCTCGCATTTTGCTGACATCCATAAGCGCCAGTCCTCATCCTGTGCAATTGGCACCAAAAACTCACCCAAAAACAACCAAAAAAGCACCCAAACACACCAGAAAAGGGCGGAGAAGGGGCCAAAAGTGAGGACGCTTACAGTTCTCTGGGTGGGCACACATTTTGATCAGGAGTCCTGCGCAAATGCCACCGAAAGTGCGCCCAAAAAGCCACAATAAAGAGGAGGAAAGGGACAATAGCTAGCAGTGCGCAGCTGTGAATGATTGGTGTGGCACCACTAAGGGACGCACCGCGGCACTGCACACTGCGGGTGCGCACACGCACCCCACAAAACAGCAAACGAGTGCACCAGACAATGCACAGGCTGCGAATTTAAACAGACAATGCTTGTGCGTTGGTGGCAGAGGCACGCCCACCACAGCACACGCCACGTCAAGAACAACACCTCCACCTGGCGGGCATCAGCCTGCCGGCCGCCAGGATACCAAGCCAAGCCACATGGCTCTACAGTGCTGTTGGTACTAGCAGGAGCACATGCGGCAGCTGCAAGCAGGGCAGCTTTAACTTATCTGACTCCAAGGGCGCAAACACTAGCTTAGCAGCAGGTGCAGCGGCACCTGTGGAATGCCGCATTGTGCTGCATTCTCAGACCTACTAGTGGACACCAGAATGACACCAGAGGGTGCCACTTCATGTGTTAAACTTCAACAACAGCTTCAAGCAGCTGCAGCAGCCGTGGCGCCGCGCCTTTGCTCTTAGACTCCAGAGTTCCGCAACTTCAAGTTCAACAAACAACTTAAAGAGTTGAACTTCAATAATTACCCGCGGCCCCACCTCCTCAAGCAGCTGCGGCAGAGCGCGGCGCCGCACCTTTGCTCTTGGACAAAACCAGAGTGTGCAACTTCAGGTGTAAAAACTACTCCAAGAGTTGAACTTCAATCATTCCCCGTGGCCCCACCTCCTCAAGCAGTTGCAGCAGAGCGCGGCGCCGTGCCTTTGCTCTTGACTCCATCTCGCTGACCGTGTTCAGCAGGGACCGGAACTGCAAGCCACGCCACGAGCAGCAGTCAGCACACACTTCAGCCACTGCACATGAAATTCATGCCATCAGCGCAGGGACCGGAACTGCAGGCCACGCCACCAGCAGCAGTCAGCACACACTTCAGCCACTGCACATGAATTCATGCCATGTGAATTCACAAATTCATGCCGTCAGCGTGCGCCGTGCGGGCGTGGCATGCGGCCAGGTGCGTGTGGGTTATGCATTACGGCGGTCATGACGGCATGCATAGGTAGTGGCGCCTCTGACAGCATGGGGTGACGGCCATGGCAATGTGCCTGCAGCACCGCCACAGATACGGCGCCCGCCGCAGCCGCCGATTTGATGTTGCGGACACGGACACCGGACACGGACAACCAACAAAAACCCAAACCCACACCCAAACCACATGGGGATTCCCTACAAAAGTCATATGTCCGTGCCCGGTGTCCGTGTCTGCAATGTGGAACATCGCTGCCGCGGCATGACTGAGGCTGGCGCCTGTTAGGGCAAAAAAAAAGAAGGGTGTGTGCTGACACAAATACCAGACACCAGGCCTGCTGACAACATCATGTTCCGGGCCCACCCAGAAGCTGGTGCCTTCACTCTCAGGCCGGTGCGTTGAGGATGTGAGGCACGCAACGGCCTGGTGTCAGCTAGCATGCACGATGCCTGCGTTGGTGACTGCCAGAATGGGTACTTTGGTGTTGGCCTCAGCTGCTAGCATGCATGATGTCTGGGTCAGTGACTGCCAAAGTGGGAGCTTTTTTTGGTGGTCTCAGATGAGGGTGGCGCAGTAGCGTGGCTAAAACGCTGCTGGTGACAGATCACATTGCACTGCGTATACCAGAGTGCTGCATGTGCAAGGGGGGTGACACCACATCTGGCTGTGCAACCCACAAAATGGCATGCCTGGCAGTGACGGCAGCACTGTTTGCAGCTCACAGAGGCAGAGGACAGGCAGTGCCCATTCAGCTGTGCACGCCACAGATGCATGGCACCGGCGGCAGCGCCGTTCATTAGGCTACAGTGGCAGAGATCAGGCAGTGCCCACCTTGTCGTTTGCCTCCGATTGGCCTGCCTGACATGCCTGGGCAGCGGCAGCAGCACTGTCAGTGGCAGATGTCAGGCAGTTCCCACCTTGTCATTTGCCTCCGCTGACGTGGCATGGTGCCTGACACAAGCCACAAGAGCGATTGGGCAGCGTGACAGGCCTGGGCACTGGCGGCAGCACTGTTGGTAGGCTACAGTGGCAGGGGTCAGGCAGCTCCCACCTTGTCGTTTGCCTCCGCTGACGTGGCGTGGTGCCCCCCCGGCTGCTCCATCATGGCCACAATGTCCTTCACGCGGGGCTCTGTTCAAAACGCACAGCAGCGGCACACGGCGGCAACACACACTATCTTGGTCAAGCTACGGCAGAGTCATGCAATCGTAGGGTTGCACGAAAACATACTGGGCTCATTTTCTTGTCAAAGCATTTGCAACCACTTGCTTTGCTGGGCAGGCACCGTGCAAGAGCACGGCACATTGTCCATACGCGCCTGCGCCACGCTGGTATTAGTAGAAGCATCACTATTATTCTCAATACATAAGGCATATAAACTGTGCGTGTATGCCCCGTATACGGCGTACGCCCCCATAACGGCCGCAAAAAAGTAGTTTTAAGTGTCGAGGTCTGTTGCACGCAGCAATGCACAGCGCAGCGGCAACACACTGCATCAGTCAAGCAGCATCACTGTCCTGTGCAAGGGCTGGCTGCTGCTGCTGCGGCGGCCACTCTGTGTCCATGTACGCATGCACTACTACTGTACTATGTACTTCAAGTAAGTACCACAGTACACGTTCTTGAAGTACATGTATGGTACGGATGGCACAGGTTGTATTCGTAACTAACATTGTAGGTATATTGTACACAAAAATACGGCCAATTTATTCGCCCAAAGACGAGACATGCCACCGAGTCCCACAGGCATAAGTGCGGCCGCGCGCCGCTGCTGCTGCGTGCAACATCTCACCTATGACTTTGAGCTCCCTAGCGAGGGCGATGGAGGACACGCTCAGCAGCGCCTCGTAGGCACGTATTTCAAAGTCCAAAATCTCCTCCTGCTCCCGCATCACCTCGCGCTCGATGGCGCGAAGCTCTGAGTCAATGCCCGCCGTCACCTGGCCACCATCACCAGCAACAACACCAGCAGCAGCGGCAGCAGCAGTAGCGGCAGCGGCGTCGGCAGCAGCGGCGTGGCAACGGCGGCGGCGGAAGCAGCGGCAGTGGCAGCAGCGAAAGGTTGAAACGTGCGCAAGCCACGGAGGTGGGTGGTCTGGGCGCACAAGGGGTCGTGCATTAGAGCACCATTCACAGCAATTCAGCAGCAGCGGCGGTACCAGCAGTGGCAGCAGCAGTAGCAGAGGGTCGAGACATGGCAGTGCGTGGGCTTAGCACACTGCAGGGCGTACTTGGTATTATGAGTCGTGTACTGGAAGTAGTTTTGAAGTAAATGTATGTAAAGTGTTCCGTCACAAACACGCTAAGAACGCCGTATTTGGCCACCATGGTATAGTGTTTACCGTAGTGTATAGAGTCAAATTCTGTTGTTTGGGCTTTTCATGTACATGTGCATATAGTTACATTTGGCATGGGTATTGACCCACGTGCATCTTTACAGCAGCAGCCGCGGTTATCGCGGTTCTTTTTTTTTATTATGGGCTGCCAAAACCCATGCATGTGGCTATGTAAGCCGAGTAAGTGCCAGTGGTGCAGGTGCACACGCTCAATGACAACTCAATCTATGAGCGATAAGCTCTAGGTCTCCCCACCGGCATGGGCCGTCACCCCGAATGTACCCGTGTATGGTGGACAAAGCAAAGACTGCGCCTGCAAAGGCAGCAAGTCTCGTACCTACTGAAGCGCGGATTCCATCGCAGAGCTGTGATGCATTTGAGGTCATGCGCACCTGCAGTACAGCTGCTGCACGAGCAAGCGCCCATTTATTTACGGTTTGGTGAGCACCAGGGCCAGCCATGCAGCACTACCCAGTACCTCAGGTATGTACTTCAAAGCATCTACTTCAAGAAGTACTTCCAGGTATGTACCCACCTGCAGGATCAATGGCGCGTGTGCCCTCGAACTTGATGGTGAAGAGCACATGGCGCCATGCACCACTACCCAAGTATGTACCCAAGTATATGCTTCCAAGTACTTCCAGGTATGTACCCAAGTTTACACACACCTGCAGGATGAGCCTGTCGACGAGCACAATGGCGCGTATCGCCTCAAAGTTGATGAGCACCACGTGGCGCCGCACGGCAATCGTGGGCTCAGAGGCCATGTTTGCGCTGAACAGCTGCCGTAGGTCGCGGTGGTGCAGGTACGAGGGGCCAGGGTGGCTGCTGCCATTGCCATTGCCATTTGCCTGAGGGGGGGGGGGGAAGCATGGGTGAGGAGCAAGGCGGCGGCCGTTTGAGGTGGTGATCGCGCATCTAACAGAGAGAAATACCCTTTTCTGGATTAATAACGGACTGGCGCTTTGCTACTTGCCCTGCTAATGATGCTTCTGTTTTTTATGTTAGCGACATTAGGCGGTGTCGTTCGTAAACTTGCGACTGTGGTTGCCCGCAGGGGCTGTGGGAGACTGAGTGTGTGGTGCACACGGCCTCTTGAATGGTTCATGCAAAATAATTGTACCATGGACGGTTTCTCCAACAGCACTTTTCTCGTTGCGGTTCGGAGGTATGCCGGCACCCAAGGGCCGTTGCTAGCAACGCGGTATGCACACGGCCCTGGAATGGATCCCTCCATGCAGTACTACAGTAGTACGTGCTCTACACGCCACCTGTGCGGCAGGTGTGTCTGGAAGTTTTGCTTGCATGCGGTCGCACGCCAAGCCCGCCATGTGCCACCAGCATGTGCTGCTGTGGCTGCTGTGAGTGGTGACGTGGCCTGGCGCACAACATTGAACGTTCATTTCACCAGCACGCACAGCGCCGGTGCCGCTGCTTCAAGAGTTGGTGCGCCATCTGTTTGTTGGCTTATACGACGCCACAGACCTATACCACATCGCCATCACCACTACCACTGGCACAGTACCTGAAGTGTGTGCCATAAGTGCGCCATACACGCTGCCACTGATACAAACTTCACAAGCACATGAAGTGTGTACTCAAGTACTACTGCAGTACATACTTAGCAGCAGCGCACCAGGTATGCATCATTTATACCACCGTTTATGTCATAACACCTTTAAACTTAAACTTTTAAATGTCGAAGATAATTTGCAAGTAATTTGAGCCAGAGGAAGTAGTATACACAAAAGCACCGAACTGTGCCGCTCACTCTGGTTTGCCGCCTCCGCGCCGCCTCCCCCGGCGAATTCAGCAGCGA
>JAULBY010061033.1:0-10466 GCA_032358315.1 Ophiocytium majus | reverse complement strand
GCCAGGGGCGTGAGCCATAGCGGGGCTCGCTGCAGCGGGCTGGTCTGCCACAGGTGCGCATGGTGCAAGCTCCAACTTCATGAATTTGTGGTGCACGCATGCTGAGCAGGGGGGGAGGGTGCATCGAAGCATGCAGGGGGGGGGGTGCATTAAGCCCTTCTATAAACACGCTTGCTAACCGCCCAACTGCTGTGCTGCGCCACCACTAGTAGTAGCTCAAGCTGCAGGTGCGGCGTCAGCGATACGCCCTCTAGAAGCACACACGAGTGTACAGCAGCAGCGCATGGATGGTGCAGATGCCCCCACACAAATGTGGGCACCAGCTGCCAGCACATGAAGACAGTAGTACTACTAGTGTTCACTCAAGCACGGCATGCATGCAGGGCATTGCAGGCACAGCTGGCTCAAACAGCAACCCCAACCCCATCCCAAACCACGCAGCGGGGCAAAGCAGGGCAGCATACAGGAGCACTGCAGAGAGGCGCTGGCGCGTGCGATGCAACAAATGCATTTAGGTGACACGAAACGACTCTCACAGCTCACGCGCAGGACCGCTGCTGCTGCTGCTGCCACAGTACAGCGCGGCCCTGGGTACAAGCACGCACGCGCGGTAGCGGGGCAAAGGCCCCAGCAGCGCATGCAGCGACACTGCCTGTGAGCTGCCCCCATGTATGGTGAGCGGCACGCAGGACAACGAGTATAACATACAACATGGTCGTAGCCAGCTGGGCCACCTTGCCATGCGGCGCTTGGGCCCTTGCGGGCCCATCTCATCGAGCACGGGCCAAGTTGAAGTTGAAGTTGGTACTTCAACGACACCTCAGGCTGCCTCCCTTGCCTCTGCAAGGAATGTCTACCGGTATTCTGCCCCTCCCCAACACATATGCGCTGGGCATTGCAACCGAACCGTGCTGCTGCTGTGCCTCCTGATTCTGTAGGCCTTCACCCTGCTGAGCACTGCACCCCCCTAGCAGCGCTGGTGCTGAGCACTGGTGCCGAGCACTGCTGCTGTCGTACCGGGCAAGCGCGCACACACACCCGGACACACCTGTGTTATGTGACCAGTTGTGCCTGCAGGGCCCTCCCTGCGGCGTTGTGGGTGGTGAGTACACACTGCGGCTGCCCAGCCGCAACTGCGCCTACCCTCTGCTGCCGCTGCTGTCCGGTGACGCAACGAAAGCCACCCAATGGCATCCCACGCATCCTGGGTGGCAACTTCAAGTCCACACTTGTACTTGACGCTGCAGCGCGCCCAAAGGCGCAGGCTTTGCAGCATGCCACCACGCCCCCCCTACCCCTCCCCCCCCCCCCATCCCCCCCCCCCCCACATGCAACACACCGAAAGCGGCCCCCTGCCAGCGAGCGCGGCCCGCACACCAGCTGGAGCACAGAAACATGTGCTCAGCAGCCACTGCGCTGCGCCAGGCGCCAGCGGCCCAGGGGCGGCACACGCGCACAAGCACTAAACACAAGCCCATGTGGCGCGGCGCCGCCTACTCTGGGGGTGGCGTTTCGGCCTCTGTCTCCTCTGGTGTGTCTTCCGGCGTGGGTTCTGTGGTGGGCTCGGGGGTGTCCTGGTGGGTCGGCTGCGGGGTGTCAGTGATAGGCATGGTGGTGGCCACAACCTTGGGCGCGCACGTGGGGATGTGCGCGCCCAGAGCCGTCTGCACAAACGTGAGGGCCCGCAGGTTAAGACCCTCCTTTGTGCACGTGATGCGGAAGGTGAGGGGGCCTTGGGGGAGGTCGGCGTTCTCGGCAACCGTCACGTCGATGAAATCGCCCCAGTTGCCAGAGGGGGGGCGGGACAGGTCCAGGGTTCTGAGGGGGGCAACGCCCTCGTTGGCGCCAGGGTTGGAGTACACGTCCAGCTGTGAGGTGGGGACGGCAGCAAAGGTGGTGGCAAAGTGGTGTGTGTGAGGTGAGCTGCACATGGAGAGGTGTGTGAGTGTCGCAGGTGCCAGCGGCATCGCGGGCGGGTGGCGCGGGGTGTGAAGTGCTCAGGGGCAGAAGAGCTGGGACAAGACGTGCCAAAACGGTGGCAAAGTGGATGTGCTGATGCAAAAGCAGTCATGCCTGTTTGCACGCCATGCGGTAGCGCACACGGCGCTCAAAACAGGTCCAAGCTGCTGAAGGGTGTGATGGCCATACATGTACGACAGTGCAAGTACACCAGTGTAACACAGGCAACATCCCGCCATATCGCTTGCGCTGTGCACTTCTGCTGTTGCAGACATACCAAACACCCTACTCACCCTCATGGCACCGCCGCCCTTAGATGGGTCACCAGCGGCGGTGAGCACAATATTGTACATGCCAGGCTTGAAAGCGCTGAGCGTGTACTGCGTCCACTCCCCAAGGGCCACAAAACCAATGTCTGACTCGGAGGCATCCACACCCTGGAGTGCAGGCAACAGCATGCGCACGAGTGGCATGAGGTGAGTACGTACCACCCAGGTGTAGCAACAACCAAGGGGATGGCAGTGGAACAAGCAAGGAAAACATGGCAGCTGTACATGCAGAAAGGTGCCGCACGCATTCCTGGTGCGGGCAAGCAACACGCGAAAAACCACTGCTATCGCGCAAGGCTCCTTGCACGCAACAGCACACAGCTCGCGGCAGTGCGCAATCATTAGGCATTGGAGCACTTGCCGCATGGGCAGCAGCAACTTCAACTTGAACTTCAAGCACCAGTGGTGGGGCTGCTAATGACGGCCATGTGGCGCAGCATGATAGTGCGGCTGTGGCAGGCGCACCTGGTCACCACGGAAGTCTGGGCCGTTGTTGTTGGTGGGGTCGATGTCGTGGTACATGTGGCCCTGGTTCTCCTCCTGCACAAGGCAAAAACAAGGCGCAGAGAGTTGCAAGCAGAAGCACGTCAGTGCTGCGCTCACAATGGCGGTGGTAACAGCGCTGCGGGGGTGCACGGCACAAGCAAGGGTTGTTTACAGCAGCAGCAGCAACACAGATGAGCATTACCCGGTCACCCTGTCATGCACTGGTGATTTTGCGCTCACATTCTTGCTGTGCAAGTCCATGAAAATGGTGCGTCACATGCCACACAACGGTGTGCATACAACAGCAGGCGCCGCCAGCAGGCAACGCCTCACCTCCGGCGCCCCAGCGATATAGTCGTAGTGCGGCAGTGCAATGGTGTACGTGTGCAGCCCCTGCTCCCCCTTCACCACCACCGGCGTCACGCTCTCCAACCCAGGAACCCGCTCCTGCTGAGCAGCCTCCCGGCACGGCGCAGGCTCCACCTGCGACATGCACACCCCCGTGGCCCACAGCGCCCGAAGCGCCGTTCTCCGAGTACCGTTCTGGTAAGTGCAGACCGTTCCGGCGCAGCACGCGCCCGCAATGTCTGCGCCGCACGTGCCGTCCTGCCCAATGCACGGCGGCGGCGGCGCACACACGCCCGGGGGGGGCGGCGCATGTGTGCCAAAGGTCAGCCCCCTGAAGCCAGGAGCCAGGCCGGCGGTGCACGCGAGACCCGAGCAGCACGTGGCGCTGCCGTCCCCGCAGCCCGCCCCTGCCCCCACGCAGTCCGTGGCGGCCGGCTCGGGGGTGGCGGCCGGTGGCTGGGGCGTGGTTTGCTGCGGGGTCGGCTGTGGCGTGGCGGGTGGCTGCGGCTGTGGTGTGGCGGGCGGCTGAGGTGTAGTTGGCTGGGGCGTTGCGGGCGGGTTGGTGTCCGCGGGCTGTTGGACGGGGGGAGGGGGGGGGGTGGCGGGTGTGGGCAGTATGCAGGGTGCGCCCTGCTGGTCGCACGTCTTGCCGGCGCCAAGCACGCCGTTGAGGCAGCACTGGTCAAAGCCGCCAGGTAGGTTGGTGCAGGTGGAGCTGGAGCACTGGCCGTTGCACTCGTGGATGGGGCAGCACACCTTCCCTGTCTGCTCAGCAGGTGAAGATGCACGCAACAGCACACCCGGCAGCAGCAGCAGCAGCAGCGGTGGCAGTGGTGGGGCGGTTAGCAGCAGGCACGCTCAGAAAACGCATATGCAGATGGTGCTCTGATACCTGAGGCCTGAAACACGTGTGCAGGGGGGCTGTGAATGGCGTCCACACATCCACCGGGCCAAGGCATGCGTTGCTGGTGCTGCAAAGTATCAACTTCAACTCCAACCTGAACTACTCTGTCAACTTCAGCTCCAACATTAACTCCAACCTCAGCTACTCTGCCAACTTCAATTCAAACCTCAACAACTCACCGCATCCAGCGTGCCCAGCACGCACTGTGGATCCTTGGGCGTGCCAGCACCAGGCGCACCCAAAGTAGGCTCAGCAGTAGCGACAGGCTTGGCAGTGGCGGCAGGCGGAGCGGTGACGCCAGGCTTGGTGGCGGCGGGCACAACACAGGGCGCCCCCTGGTCGGCGCAGGAGTTTGCAGTGTTGAGAATGCCGTTGAGGCAGCAGCGGTCAAAGCCGCCAGGGAGCTGCCGGCAGCCGTCGCCGGCGCACTGTCCGTTGCACTCGTCAACGGGGCAGCACACCTGGCCAGACTGCTCAGCAGCAGGCGGGGCATGACAAAGTGGCAGGGGGTGAGCAGCAGCAGAAGAAGTGGTGGGGCGTTGTTGCTGGCAGGCAGCGGAGTCAAGGGTGTGTGCTGCACAGGCGGGGGGGTGGTAGGTGACAGCGGTGGGTGACCAGGCGCTGGCGCTTCGCAGGAGAGCAGGAAGGCAATGAACATGAACAGCTTTCACTACATGTGCGCGACACACTCAAATTCATGGCCACAGCGTATGAGGTAGGGACTCCAGACGGCGGTGTATCCTATGGCGGGCCGGCCTGCCAACTGCGTATGCCAGCACCCGCTACAGCCGTGCACAGTTGCGAGCAGGTGCGTCTGCATGACAGTAAGGGCACCCGCCTTGTTGAGAGTGCCCAGCTTTCATGTCAATGCCTGCCTTACAACGAGCAGCTTCTAATGTACGCAACACAAACACACATGCAGCCATACACAGATTATGACAGTAGCACGCACCTTGTTGAGAGTGCCCAGCACGCACAGCGGGTCTGCAGGGGTGGCAGCCGGGACCGTGGCTTGTGGCTGGGTGGGCTGGCACGTCAGCGATTGCTCTGTTTAGGTGGCCACACACATGCGGCACAGGCAGCGCATGACAAGCCACCAGCGACACATGCAAAGCAAAGCGGCTGTGAGTGACACAAGTGGTGCAGGTGTTCCGAGCAGCTGAGTACACAGCAGCCGGTGTGTACTGCACAGTGAAGACGGCTACTCACAGCAAGAAGTGGTGCACTCTACTGCAGAGTCCAGGCAAGCCTGCACTGCTGCCGCATCTTGCAGCTGCTGCGTTGGGGCTGTGCAACACACTCAAGTCTATGGGCGGGCTACATTTCCCTGGCGCACCATGCCCCACACAGCACCGCACTCACATACCACCATTTCCACAGCCTACCAAGGGCACAAGGTGAAGCACGCCAGAAGACCCACCCTCACCATCACAGACGCCGTCAGCGCAGCACTCTGCCCCTCCGCACGCCCCCCCCAGCGCCACACACTCCTTGGCGCACACGCCCGGCGCAACCGCCGCCGCCGTGCCCGCCACCGCCTCCAACAAAAATCGAGGGATCAAGGACCGTTCCCGGCTCTGCCGTGCGCAGAACAGTCCGTCGCAGCAGGCGCCGATCCCCACACCACAGTCGTCGCCCTCGTCTACACATGTTGGGAAGACGCACTGCCCCATGGGTCCTGCTGCGGTGGCGGCGGCTGGTTGTGGTGCACCTGGCGCCGGCGCGCACACCAGTGACTGGCAGCAGCTGTGTGTGCGGCGGTTGAGGAGGTGCACAGCAGGAGGCAGGGGTCAGGCATGGGTGTGGATGGGGCATCCCCTCTTGCTGCAGAGGGAATTCAGTACATTTGTCCACCTGGTCAGTCACAGGAGCTAAAGCAAGACAGTGAATTGTTCTGACTGGGACTTGGTGTGTAGAGACTTGTGTAAGATGATGAACTGTTGCAAGTCAGAGCTACAATACCCAGGCAAGTCGAGCAGGGTGTCTGGAGGGCTTGCAGGTTTGGTGCCAGCACCCCCCCTCTGCTTGACTCAGCTGGATCGAGACGCACTTTCTCACAAGTCAGTGTGCCTTAACCGAAACACAAGTGCTACACCATGAGTCACTTCACCATTGCGAACAATTAGCTGGATCCAAGCTTAGGAAAGAAATGTGGTGTCACTTTGCCCCGCAGCAGGAGTCGAAGGGTTCCGAATCTCGTGGTCAAGGGGCAGCCCATGAAGCGACAGCGCTTTTACCACCGCCACGCAAGACCGGCGCAACCCAAGGTCATTTGCAACTACAGTAGCTGGCAACAGGTGCAACATGATCCGCTGCTGGTAACACATTGGCAGCGACACGAATTTGGTCCCTAGGAAGTCCAGAAAGACACTTCTGGCGGTTTCACCGGGCAGTGGCGGACCTGGCGCGACAGAGTCGCGCGGCAGCAGCGTTGGGTGCAGGATAAGAAGGTAGCGCTGTGGCATACACCACTGCGTGTACGCCACCTTAGCGTACTTCAAGGTGCTGGGTTTGAGTTGACTCGTTTTTCGAGTACTGGTGGACCGAACATAGGTGGCGCACGATGCTTGGGCTTGGTGCTGCACAAGACGACCACTGCGCCGGTCACGCACACACTGCTCGACCATGACTGCGCGCCAGTCATGCAAACCGTCACCTGCCGCCGATGCGCCACCATGGCGCGCGCGCCGCCAGTGACTCGGCGCCATGGCGCCGCAGCAAACCCTGACTGAGAGCCCTTGACCGTGCGACCGGTTTAGACGGTACCCTGTACTTTTTTGGCGCACACTAGGAAGTACCACCTACGCGCCGCCACAAGCTGCAAGCATGACGCGCAGGGGTGCAAGTAAGCAGCACACATGCTCATGCTAGTCCGTGGACTCACGTGTTGGCGGCGGAAGCGTTGCCTCCCGCGTTGCCGAGGCTGCACGCTCCACCTTCAGGCATACAGGTGGGGACATAGGTAAAATCGAGGCGTCGTCGCAGCCCCCTGGCGTCACCCCCGGGCGCCAGCGTCGCCAGCAGCAGGACTCCGCATAGATCCCCTGCCCTGACCATGGCCGCCTGGTGCGCTTGCCCTCGCCGCCTCTCGCTCAGCCACCTAAACACAAACACCTGTTCTGCGGCGGCGGCGTGTGGACCTTTGTGATCACAACCAAATGCAGTCACACAACCGCAACTGCAACACCGCCACAAAGCGCCGCGCGCGCCCCGCTTCACACCGGCCTGCGTCCGAGAGCGCCTGGGCGGACTGCGTGCCTTCCCGCACACCCCCTGGCCACCCAACACTGCTTTGCAGGAGCCACCACTGCGTTGACCGGCGCCCCCGGCTGGATTGACTCGGAGTTGCTGTGTTTTGTGCCTGCAGCTGGCTGCGCAGCAGACAGCTGCGCAAGCTGCTCAGCAGCAGCAGCTGGCTGACACTTCAGAGTTTGACAGACACCAGACAACATTCAAAAGCCAGCTGTGCACCCTGCACGGCGGGGCGGCAGGCAGGCCCAAGGGCGAGGGGGCGGGGGGCGACAGGAGCGCACACGGCCAGCACCAGCAGCGTCGCTTCCTTCTGCGCTGGTGGCTGCACCGTGGTTCGAACTCGACCACGTGCAGCACAACTCTGCTCGAGTTTGGTACTGTGCATGCAGTGCTTTGAGTCGTCGCTTGGCGTACTCGTGAAGGCAGTCACACCACTACGGCACGCGTTAGCGACACCAGCGGTACCAGCTGCGTAGCATCGATCGCTGGCGGATACGATCTGGGGCGCGGGATTCTAAAATATCTGCGCCGGCCAGTTGCAAGGGACGAAGTCCGCTTGCGCCGGTCACTGGTGTACAAGGTCAGAAGGGAAGTACACATGCTTGAGTAGTGTCACTGGTCAGTGAAGTAGAGGTGGCATGGCCAGGCTGTACGCGCACAGTACACATATTTGTTAAGCGACCCAGTGTGGTGACAGCAACACTACTCACACGCTCGAACTGACCTTTAGGTTCGTTCAGGTTCTTTCGCATATGGAGAGTACCTTGCTGGGTTGGTGTCTTGTCTGGTTTTTCCCACGCTACTACAAGTTTATTCTGCCAAGTAAGTACAGCATGGTCATTGGGGCAGAGAAGGTACAGCTGTGGTACTGTAAGTGATGAGGCAATTCAAAAGCTATTGTCTAAAGCCCAGCTACTGTGATGATAACATCATTTGTAGAGAATGTGGTGTCAAGCCACAATCATGCCAGCATGGCAGGCATGACAGGGCAAGGTGGGGACCTGGACACCAGTCTTGCACCAAAGAAGTGTAGCCTACCTAGGTATGGGCAGGTGCCAGGGTTGAGCAAGAGAGCTCATCAGGAATCGTACAGAACCAGGGCAGGAACTGCACAGGAAAGCAGGCTGTTCCCACAATCCCCCCCCAGCCCCTGTGGCACACAGGGGCTGTCAACCAGCCAGAACTAGGCTAGCGCGTCGACAGGCGGCGCTGGCGGGGTGTACGCAGCACCTATGTAATGGCCAAAAAGGCCCTATGCACGCGTCCGCCGCGGCATCAACTGCCAGCTGGCATCAGCGGCGGTGTGAAGCTACAGTGCGCGAGTGGACAGCCCTTACATGTGTGCCCACCGCACGCATAGCACGCTAACACTACCATGTGCCGCCAAGCAGCAGCACGATGCTAAGCGCGACAAACCGCGGTGTGGCTGCAAGAGGGCGTAGCGCCCTAATGCCACGGAGCGTGTGCTCCACTACAGTGCGATGAAAGGGTGTTGAGGGCCCTACGCGCCAGTGAAGCAGGCGCTGAGCACACAGGAGGCGCGGCCGGAGGCGGCGCCGCCGTGCGAGACGTGAGCGCAGGCGAAGGGGGCGCTGAGCACACGGGAGGCGCGGCCGGAGGCGGCGCCGCCGTGCGAGGCTTGAGCGTGGGTGAAGTAAGTGTCGAGCGCACGGGAGGCGCGGCCAGAGGCGGCGCCGCCGTGCGAGACTTGAGCATGTAGGAGGCGCGGCCGAAGGCGGCGCCGCCGTACGGGATATGAACGCCGGCAAAGCGGGCACTGAGCACATAGGAGGCGCGGCCAGAGGTGGCGCCGCCGTGCAGTAAACGGTCACTGACAGCCCTGTGCGCCGGCAAAGCGGGCGCTGAGCACGCAGGGGGCGCGGCCAGAGGCGGCGCCACCGTGCGGTAACTCGATAATTGGGCAGAGAGTATCCTATGCGCCGGCGAAGCGGGCGCTGAGCACACGGGAGGCGCGGTCGGAGACGGCGCCTGTGTGTGTGTCACACATGCCGCGGCCAAAGGCGGCGCCAGCGTGCGGAGCGGGCGAGCGCTGAGCACACGGGAGGCGCGGTCGGAGACGGCGCCGTCGTGTGCGTCGCTGAGCACGCATGGCGCGGCCGAAGGCGGCGCCGGCGTGCGAAGCGGGCGCTGAGCACACGGGAGGCGCGGTCGGAGACGGCGCCGTCGTGCGCGTTGTGGGCGCCAAGCGGGCGCTGAGCACATAGGAGGCGCGGCCGCAGGCGGCGCCGCCGTGCAAATGGGCTAATAGAGCCCTATGCGCCTGCGAAGCGGCGCTGAGCACACAGCAGGCGCGGCCAGAGGCGGCGCCGACGGCGTGCGCGTTGTGGGCGCCAAGCGGGCGCAGCACATGGGAGGCGCGGCCTGAGGCGGCGCCGCCGTGCAAATGGGCTAATAGAGCCCTAGGCGCCGGCGAAGCGGGCGCTGAGCACACGGGAGGCGCGGCCAGGGCGGCGCCACCGTGCGTGACGTGAGCGCCAGCGAAGCGGGCGCTGAGCACACGGGAGGCGCGGCCAGAGGCGGCGCCGCCGTGTGTTGAATGGGCATTGAGAGCCCTAAGTACCGGCATGACCGGCGGTGGGGTCGCTGCAGCAGCGGCGGCGCCGTGATGGTGCGCCAACAGGCGGCTTGGAATGGGATGTCGCCGACGACGCCGGGGAGTTGGAGGCACCACGCTCTCTGGCACGGACCGCGGCAGCCTCCCTCTCCTCGGCGGAGGTGGTCGTGTTCGAGCTCCCCAGGTCGTATACGTATGTATAGACAACCGCAGCGCAAGATGGCGCCGTGGGGAGTTCGGGGCGCCGCACTCACTTGTACGGAACGCGGCAGCCTCCCTCTTCTCGGCAGGCGTGATAGTCTCGAGTTCCCCTGGCCGTATAAACAGCCGCGGCGCAGGATGGCGCGGTGGGGAGTGCTGAACAGGTGCTGCAGCAGCTGCCTCTTGAACTAGCAGTATACCTGAAGTATACGAAGTGCATAATATGTTATACTTGACATGCATAAAATTTGCTTGAAGTGTTTATACTTCTGAAGTACATGGGCTGTAATCAGTTAGAGTAGTGCTCTGGCAACATGCCAGGCTTCCCACAGTATATGAGCTTTCCCAGTTTGTTTTTCGCTACCTGTCTGATTTCCTGGTCACACGCACCGTGTGCAAAGGGCTTTCCGCG
>JAULBY010061022.1:0-10468 GCA_032358315.1 Ophiocytium majus | reverse complement strand
GGGGAGGCGGCGGCGGCGGTGGCGACGGCAGCGGCCATGGCGGCGGCCGTGGCGGCGGCGACAGCCTTGTGCTCGGCCTGACGCCGCTCGTTCTCCAGGTGGAGGCGCCACGACGCGCGGATGTGGTCCAGCGCCTGCTCATTGGTCAGCGCGCCCAGCTGCACGGGGGAGAATTCAGCGCAGGGGGCGGCGGCGGGGCGGGAGTAAGGGCGGTGCGCATGCTTGTTTGGGCGGCATAAGGGATTGTTGCGACCAGCGGGGCAGCGTCCACCCGCCAAGTGTTGACGCGCCCTGCTCGGCTGCGCACACACAGGCACTGACAGGCGCCACCCTGGCAAGTGCCGCGCCACTGCGCCCGCCGCAGGCTCTCCTGCCACCAGCCCCACGCCCGCAGCATGCCAGAGCTGCTCCCCCCACCCCACCCCAACCGCACCAACTCCACTTCCAGAGAGAGAGAGACAGGCGGGCTCCTGCTGGTGGTGGAGACCTCCGGCGTCAGCAGCACAGGCTGCGCTGCACGCCGCCTCACCACCAGCCGCGGTGCTGGCGCCCGCCTCGGTGCGCCGTCTGCCGGCAGTACCGCGGACACGCCTTGCATGCATGGATAACCGGTAGGGTAGGAACTGCCGCCGCGCGCTGATGTCCAGCAGAGAGAGCGCTGCTGCTCGCCACTGGCCGGTGGCATGCGCGCTGCCACCGCCGTCATCCCTGCCAAGTTGTTGCCGCACCTCACATTTACGTGTGATCTATAGATATACTGTGAAAGTGTGCCTACATGCTGCCTCTGCCTTTGCTAAGTGTGGGCGCTCCCCCCAAAGAAGTACTTGGAAGTACATGACCAGCAGTGACCCCCGCTCCCCCCTCCGGCCCCATGCACGCGCGCTCTGGAGGTGCGTGCCCACGTCCACAAACGCGACCTTGGGCCGGTCTCCTGCTGCCGGCGCACTTCAATATTTTCACCCAATTTCAACTGTTGAAGTAGCTGTTGCACCAGCTAGTGTTATCTATGTGCACGTGTGTGCGCGCAAGAGCCGTGCCATGCATGCGCGCACTCCCGCGGCCACGGCACATGCCCGGCAGCGCCTATGCACACGACCACACAGATTACTGCTCTCAATAACCAAGAACTTCAACTGTAGCCATTGCGCCGGCAGTATTCACGCGTGTCACACCTGCTGCGGCATGCCGAGCTCCATCAGCACGAGCCCGAGCCGGAAGCCCGTGAAGTGTGTCACGCGCAGCGCCGGGTTGTGCAGCAGGCCCGACGCCACGTGCTTCTCGCCCGCGCGCCCCAGCGCCGCGTGGTCCAGCGACAGCCGCAGCAGCGGGCACGCCGGCTGCGAAACCGCCGCGCTGATGGCCTTGGCCGCGTCCGTGTCCAGCGCGTTGCCGCTGAGCACCAGGCTATTGACGCGGCGGCGGCGGCGGCGGCGTGTGTGTGTGTTGGGGGGGGGGGGGGGGGGGGGGGACGGGTGAGTAATTCCAAAAAATACTAGGTGCATCGAAATAAAGAGTTTCTAAAATTGAATAATTTGTAGCTATCATAAAAGGTCGTGCTTTGAATTGCCGCAACAAAGCGTAATTGAAAAAGATGGATGCTTTATAAACTGTGTAGGGGCGAGCGGGGAGGGGGCGGGGATGCAGAGGGTTGCGAACGGTGCAGTTGCGTGTGCTGCAGTGTTCGCTAGTACCTAGTACTTCACGAAGCACTTGTTGGCGGTGCGCAGCGCCGTGTGAGTACGCGGGCCCAGGATGGCCATGCCACGGCTGCCTGCCGACGTGCACGCCCTGCGTTCTTGAACACCCACGCGTGCAAACCAGTACAACAACTGCTGACAGTGAGTGCTGTATGCGCGCGCGTCACGCGCCTGTCACCGCGCATACCTGCGCACAGCCTAGCCTTATGTGAGATGATTCATGTGTGTCAGTGGCGACTGCACACGCGCGCCGCGCGCCGGTACAATACAAGCGACCGCCACGAAGCTTCCACCTGCGGCCCAGCTGAGCTGCATAGCCAACACCAGCCCTGCACCGCCCATGAAGTGCGTGACATCCACTGCTGTAGGGCGTCACCAAGTGTATCATCGGCCATGGCTGGCCTTCAGGGCATGCGGGCGCAGCCAGCCGCGTCCCAGCTAGGACTCTCTGCAGGCTATCAAAGATACACCTGGGAAGTATGCCATACTGAGATTACTCCTGTTTGTTTGCACTTGTGCACACGCAACAACCCAGGTGTAACGGATGCCAGCATGTCCCAGCCAACCTGCCATCAGTGGCCCCTTGCAGGTAGGTACCACAGTCTACCGCTACAAAAGGCAGCCCGGCACGCCGGTCACCCAAACCGGTCCAACAAAGGGTATGCTTGTGTGGCAACACAATGGGGCGGTCCACCGCACTGCGCGCAGCCGCGCCAACAGAAGAAACACTGCTTCATGCTGATTTCTTGCGTAACAACGCGACCTCCGCCCGCCGCGCACACTCTTCTTGATAATAATCCCTGCAAGAAACAACTGAAATAATCCACGAAAACTGAGCGGGCACCAGCCTAACACACATATGAACGTACCACATGTCTATGATGGAATCTGCGCTTCGGTAGGTGCGAGACTTGCTGCCCTGGGTAGGCGCAGGACTTTGCTTTGTTCATCCCCTTGCACGGGTCACCCCAGGGTGACGGCCCATACCGGCGGGGAGACCTACAGCTTATCGCTCCTAGATGAGTTTTCATACAACCAAGCGGCGCCCCCCGCGCCGACTGCCCTCACCTCGTGAGCGACGCGCACTGCAGCACCGCCTTCATGAGCGCCGTGACGCCCGCGGTACCAATCTGGTTGAACCCCAGGTCCAGGTGCTCCAGGGACAGCGACGGCAGCACCGCCGCGACGTGCGCCGCGCCGCGGTCGCCCACCACATTGTTGTCCAGGTGCAGCGACCGCAGCTCCGCGTAGCCCCACAGGCTGTTGGCGAGCGACTCCACGCCTGCCGGGCCGATGCGGTTGAACCCCAGCTCCAGCAGCCGCATGCAGCGGTTCTGGAAGCGGCGGCGGAGTGGGGGGTGGGGGGGGGAGGGCGCGGTTTACCGCCTGGCATCTGCTTGGGTAGCCATGGTGTGGGGGTGGGTGAACATAGTGTGTGTACCTGGGTAGATAAAGTGAGTACTTGGGTATGTAGGTGTATACCTGGGTTGCTGCGGAGCGCGTGGTGCCCTGCTGAGCACACAGGCGGCAGGGGCGCGTGTCACAGAGACTGGCGGAGGAATGCTGCATCCGCGGCGATCGCAAGCATAAAAGACTGGCAGCCAGCAGTGCTTGAGTCTACTGTGACCACGCCGTGCCAGTCCCAGCTGGAACCCTGCCGGCGCAGCAGCGGCACTGCTGTGCCGGGTACACCTGATACCGTGCACGTGGCAGCATGCAGCGGCCCCGGTAAGCGGCGGCACCATACAATCTGCATTCTGCACCACCACATGGCAAGGTATGCACTAGGCGAAACATTACTCCAACGCCCACGCCGTGCTGCCGGTGATACTGTTCGGCATAGCAGCACAGTGCTCAGCAGCGCTGTGCACACAGCAGCCGCCGCGGCAGCGCCACCGCCAGCAGCGCCGGCAGCAGCCGCAGCGCAGGCAAGCGGACGGCGCGCGCACCTGCTGCAGGCTCTGCGCGATGGAGAACAGCCCCTGGTCGCCGATGCGGTTCGCGCTGAGGTACAGGAAGCGCAGCGTCGTGTTTACGGCGAGCGCCGCCGCGACCGCGCACGCGCCCTGCACCTCGATGCCCCCCCCCCCCAGGTACAGCCGCGTGAGCGACTTGTTGGCCTGCAGCGACTGCGCGAGCGCGCACGCCCCCCCCGGCCCTATCCTGTTGCCGGTGAGGTGCAGCGTCTCCAGGCCGCTGCCGGGCGCGAAGCAGCTGTGCAGGGCGTCCGCCAGTGCGCGCGCGCCCGCCTCGCCAATGCTGTTGCCGCTAAGGTACAGGGTGCGCAGGGTGCGGTTGCTGCACAGGGAGCGCGCGAGCGAGGCCGCGCCATCGTCGCCTATGCAGTTGAAGCCCAGGTCCAGGGTGTGCAGGGACACGTGGCCGTCGACCGCCGCGGCCAGCGCGCTCGCCCCCTCGTCGCCCAGCTCGTTATAGCACAGCTTGAGCACCTGCGCCCCCCCACACGCCGCGGGCAGCAGCAGGCAGCACAGGAACGCTGCGCTCAGGTGCGGAGTGCGAGTGGCTCCGACAAACATAGCAGTCGCCGTGCCCTGTGTGGGGTCGCATCCTTCCGAAGGCAAGTCCTGTTGCGCGTGCAGCCAGCGGCAGCACCTGACAAAGTGGCAGCAGCAGCAGCAACAGCAGCAGCTGCTGCTGCCGCGCACACCGCTCTTGCCAGCACCTGCGGATCCGCGCTTCACGGCGCGCGCAGTACTAGCCTGCCCAGGCACATCCGTTAGAATGGTGCAGGCGCGGCTGGGGGGTCGGGCAGGCAACCGCAATGCGCAGAACTTGCCTGCAGCGTGGTGGCGGCCCGCAGTGTCCTGCACAGAGTGACCGCATCCCTAGCTGTGATGCCTTTTTGGCTCAGGTCCACCTTAGACAGGGAGCCCCCACCCGCCAGAGGCAGCACCCCCAGTTTGTGAAGCAGAGCCTCTGCAGCTGCCTCCGCCTCCTGGGCAGCCGCCGCCGCCGCCGCCGCCACCGGATGGTGCTGCTGCTGCCCGTCCATGGCGGCGCCTGCTGCCAGGCTCAGGATGTCATGGCTGCTGTGTGCGGGTGAGGCGTGAGGCGGAGCGAGGTCTTGCGGCCCCACAATGGTGGAAAACGTCGTGATTCTTACGGCCTCGCGGCTGGCAGGGCGGTGGAACGGATGTGCGGGTGGCGCTGTGCGGTGCTGCTGCTTCTTGCTGCTCTCGCCTGGCCTGGCTTCCCCTACTCTTTCCCCACCCCCCTAATCGCCTTGGACTCCTTCATGCAAGCGGACCCAGTTATGGCGGGGTGCTAGCGCAGAGGAATTCAGCGCGCAGGTGCTGCCCCCTCCGCCATGCCCACCTCCGTCCTCGGGTGCCTGTCTCTGCCGCTCTCTGTAGCAGCGCTCTGGGCTGCAGCTGCTGTGATTTTGTGCCTCAGTTCTCGTGCTCAGCACTGCATCGCCATTCTCTCTCAGAAGAAGAAAGAATTCACCAACCTTACGCGCAAAAAAAATGCCAACAACTGAATATCCCACCAACGAGGGAGGGGACGGTGGTCCCGCGTGCGCGTGCCATGGCCACCATGGCCACTGCGGTCCGCAATGGCAGCAGCACCGCCAGGCCTGGGGCTCCCCCGCCACTCGGCCCCTTCTCCACACCGCGGCCCGTTGACATGATTTTCCCTGCATGTGTGTGAACGGAGGTTGGTGTCACCAACACCGGAGGTTGCCTGAAGACTCAAAAACTCCATGCACCAGCATGCTCGCAGCGGCAGCAGCGCGACACCGCAATCATGATCAACTGGTGTGTGTGTGCTGGTGTGCTGCTGCTGCTGGTGCGCCGCGCGTCTGCCTTGGTTCTTTCTGTCGTTGTTTTTTTTCATGTTTGCCCGTTCGGACCCTGATGTGGAAAAAACCTTTCAAAAAACTTGCGGGTGTGCTGTGCAGCAGATGATGACAGCACCCGCCATGCAGAGGGGAGAGTGATGGGGAGGGGGGACTACTAGTAGCAACGGAGAAGGCCGCCCTAGGAGCGTCGTCAGGGAACGACGTGACACCATGTCGGCGGCGGCGAAGCAGAAAACTGTCAAGCTTCGCAAGGCAAGCCGCCCCCCTCGCGCCTGTGCGCCTCCGCGTGGCTCCGTGCAGTGCGCTCGCAGGGATTGGCGGTTTATGGGGCCGGGGCCTGCATGTTGGGATGTCGCACACCAATGGACGCACCGTTGCTGCGCCAGGCTCACCTGCTGCCCTCCTGTTCCCCTCCTTGCCTCGTCGCCAACCCCGCTGCAGAGCTGCGACTTCTGCTGGAGGAGGTGAGTGCCTGCCTGGATCCCACTCGCACGCACCGCTAACACTGCCAGCAGCCATGTTCCTGGCAAAACGAGGTTTGGGGGTGTGTTGGGAGCAAGATGGCGTGGGATAGGAGGCACCTAGCCTGGGGGCCGCATGGGAAGTCTTCGAGGGCTGCACTGTGATTCTAGGACACCGCTGCTGGACAATTTACCTGCGTCTCCGCCGTGCACTTCGGCTGCTGGCTGCCTTGCAAGGGCAGAAAGCAGCACTGCCAAGCCACAGCGTCACTCCCAGTCACCGTTCCCATGGGGGAACGAGGCCCTGCAGTCCCTGATGGCGCTGCCTGCCTTGGTTCGCCCCCTTGCCCCCCCGCCCCTCTCACACCGCAGGAAATTACGATGCGAGGGGGGCACACCCTGCCACAACTGCGCCAGCCGCAGCATCGTCTGCACACACTCCCCCCGCAAGCAGAGGGGGCGGCCAGACGAGGGGCCGGACGATGGCGACGAGATGGACGACACCCCCACTGCCGCCGCCGCAGCAGCAGCCGTGGCTGTGGCAGAAGCAGCAGTGGCAGCTGCGGCGGAGAAGCGTGAGGCCGAGCAGTACACGGCAGCAGTCAAGACGGAGGTGACCCAGGACCAGGCTGCTCTGGTGATACCAAACGACGGGGGGGGGCACTACATAGGGGAAGCGGCGCGCCCCAGCGGCAGGCGACATCCATTGCGCAGGAGCAGCTCGAGCAGCAGCGGGGGGGGGGGATCCGCAGCACAACACACTCACCACCACCCCCCCCACCCCCCTCCCCAGCAGCAGCTGGAGAACCCCCAGAAGAGGGCGAGGCTCACACCGAGCAGCGCCACCGGCTTCCTGGGGCTGGCAGAGCACAGCTACTTGACAGCCGTCCTCGAGGACTTTCTGTACGTGTTCCCCTTTGTCGACCAGGCCATCATGCGCGAGGCGCTGGTGCACCTGCTCGACGGCTCCACGCTCACGCCGCCCGCCGCGCGCCTGCAGGGCCTCGCCTTCGACGCCAGCCGAACGACCTCCAATGGGGGTAAGCGCGCCGCCGTGCCCCCTCTCCCCGGCTGCGGCTGCCGCGCGAAAGCGCGCCGCCGTGTTCGCTGGCACCTGCGTGTGGCAAGCATGAGCAGCACCCACATGCCGCAGGCATATTGCAGCTGGCAGCCCCGGGCGCCCCCGGCCCGCGCACATCACCCAGGTTTGTTGGCGGCGCCGCCACGGCGCCGGGCAAGCGCATCAGCAGCACTGAGCCCTCTTCCGCCTGCTCTGGCCCCCTGCCCTGCCCCCCCCCCCCCCCTGCAGAACTGGAGGGGGAGGGGGAGCTGCGGCTGTGCACGGACGCGAGCGAGGAGATGGCAGCGTACCAGGCGTCGTGCGCCAAGCAGGCGATACTGTGGGGCGGCGTGGCGATCGGCGCGCTGCTCATGGGGTCGCCCGTGGACGCGGTGACTAAGTATGCGGCGCTGGCGGAGGCGCAGCTCAAGGAGTGCTTTGACGCGAACGACGAGTTCACGGCGGACGCCTATATGATGCTGGTGGGTGCTTGCGCGTGCGCGTGTGTGTCAGGCACAGGGGGGGGGGGCGTGAGGGGACCCTTGGGGGCGGGTAGAGTGCTGCTGTGTGTGCGTATGCTGGGCGCCCGCGGCCGCATTGTGTGCGTGGGTGTGGTGTGGGTTGTGCTGCTGGTGTTGTGTTTGGAGTACAGATTGAAGCAGGGCACCATGTTCACGTAAACTGGTGTCGCGCTGGCGGCGGCGCAGCTCAAGGAGTGCTCTGTTGCGAATGTCGAGTTCACGGTGGACGCCTACATGATGCTGGTGAGTTCTGCGCAAGTGCTTGTGCGTATGTTAGGCTTATATAGCGGGGGGGGGCGCAAGGGTATGGGTAGAGTTGTGCCAGCTTGTTAGGCTTATCTGGGGGGCGGGCGTGAGCTTACCCCCAGCGGGTGGGTAGAGTGGTCCCGGTGGGTGCTGGTGTGCGTGGGTGTGGGTGCGCTGGTGGTGGCGGTGTGTGAGGAGTGAGGAGTTGCGACGGAGCAAGAGGCCATGTAATGCGGTGTCGTGCAGCGTGCTGAGTGCTGCTGACTCGCGCGAGCAGTGTCAGGCGCGCACGGGCGTGCTCTGCGGGCGGGTGAATGAGTGGTGCTGGCTTCACCGCTGCTGCGGGTAGTACCAGGATTGTTGGAGAGGGGGGAATATCGACTTGTGGTTCCGATGTTGGCGCAGGTTGAGGAGTGCTTCGGTTGGCGCCGGCAGCAGGTGCGCTGTCCACGGTAGGGGTGCTTGACAGCCGTTTGAAGTATTTGGAAATTTACATTTTTTTTCGTGTCGGAGGGCCATGTGCGTGGTGCTGGTGGGTGCTGCGTAATTTTTTTTTCATGGCCAGCGATGCGTGTGGAATAGGGCCGAGTGCAGCGCGGCAGGTTTTTTTTCAGGCACCAGTAACGAGCACTGCCCTGCAGACAAATGACCACTTGATGCTGTACACCCATGTGTATGTACTTGAAATACTTCAGAAGCTTCTTGATTCTTGCCATTTTTTATGTGAGCGGCAGCCTAGTGGTAGCAGCACGTTGGGGCAGTCTGTGGCAAGCGTGCTACCACCTAGACGGTGCGCACGCTGTGTACATGTGGGCAACTGTTGGCGCATTGGGAGAAAGGCAGAACCCGCGGGTTCCAAGTGTCAGCTGTTTCACAGCAGTAGCAGGAGAGGTCATGCATGCGCGGGCTTGCACTGGAACTTATTCCACAGGTGAACCAGGTGTTTTTCTTAACAGCGTGCTGTATTGGCACAACAAGAGTGTGTATTTTGTGGCTGGTGACAGTGGGACTGTGCTTGCATCCGATGATACGCACTGGCAAGGGGTTTGGCAGGCGTGGTAGGTGTTTTGCACAGTGTGTTGGCAGTGTTTGGTGGCTGGGCTGGGCAACCTGCACCGCGGAAGTTTGCGGTTCGTGACGCTGGCGCGTCCTGTTGCGCAGGTGACCGCTGCAGCGCGAGCGCGCCGTTCACAGACATGGCGAGTTGCGGTACTGGCCTCTGCCCTGTGCGGCAGCTAGCGACCCCAGAGTACCACAGCAGCAAGTACGCGACAACAGCTAATGGTGTGGACCCCACCCCTCTCCAATCTCGGGGGGTTGTCACCTGTCACAGCGCCTCACACAGTGGCACAGTTCTCGGTCTGTTTAAGGCACCGTAACCAGCGCTGCCAGCCGTCCTGCTGCCATGCGTCTGGTGAGCACCGCCAACGGCAGCATGCACGCCACCCGCACGCCCCATGCAGTCACCGCTGCTGACGCGCTCAGTCCCCCGCCGGCCGCCGCCGCCGCCATCGCCGCTCTTGTGCAGGCGTTCATGCACCTGCTGCTGCAGGACCACACCAAGTACTTCCGCTACCTGAGCTTCTCCAACAACCTGTGGACGCAGCTGCCGCCGGCGCGGCGGCCGAACCTGCGCTTCACGTACATGGTGTGCGGCCTGCTGAGCCACGTGTACGGCGTCTCGGACGCGCGCGCGCGCCTCATTCTCGCGAGTCTGGAGGAGGTGCACGACGGCCCCGAAGGTGCGCACCAGCGGCGGCGGCGGCGCGTTTACAATTCACGAACCTGGCGCACACGCACACTCATTTGTTGGCGGCTGCGCGCAGCACCACAGCGCGCGCACTTGCGCGCTCCCGCGCAGGGGTTATTGGTGCCCTAGCGGCGTTTTTTTGTGCGATACTGCACATTCCTTGTGCGTGTGCGGGCGCGGACGTGACGTGCGCGCGGTGCCGCGTGACGCGCTCCTGCCAGGTGCCCCCCAGGAGGTGTGGCGCATGCCGCGGCTGCTGGGGGCGTGGCGCTGCATGCGTGCCATAGTCTCTGCAGTTGAGGCTGTGGTTGCCTGGTCGGGGGAATTCTTGGAGACGTGTTGGTGTATCGCTCGTGATGTGTGTTGATGTTTATTATTTCTGGTTGCTGTGTGCGCTTGTGTGCTGTGCGCAGATGAGGACGTGGACCCCCGGGACCGGCTGCTCAGCGACATTGATCGCATACCCACAAAGCCGGAGGATGTGAGTGCGCGCGGGCTGCTGTTGTTGTGTGTGGGTGCAAATGGCGGCCTGCTCAGCAGCAGCAGCAGCAGCAGCAGCAGCAGCAGCAGCAGCAGTAGTAGCAGTAGCAGCAGCAGCAGCAGCAGTGGTATTATTTGGCACTTGGTGGGTGTCAAAACCCAGGTTGCGCATGCCAGCATAAACTGCAGTGTCATGTCCATGCTGGGCCCATGTGGACACCCAAGGGTATGCACTGCCAGGAGCATGAAGTGCAGCAACCGGCAGTGGGATCGGTAGTGGCAGAGAAGTCGCACGATCATCATCATCACAAACAGCATCACCAACGCCTGCGTGCCCCGCCCTCCCCAGCACTCATTGCCGCCGCCAGCCGCTCCATGGTGAACACGCCTCATCACCACCAGCTCCCGCAACCACAGCCCCCCACTGAAC
>JAULBY010061011.1:0-10468 GCA_032358315.1 Ophiocytium majus | reverse complement strand
CCCGAACGCACGTGATTTATACTGCTTGCTGCTATGTTGACACCAATAGGGAAAATACTTATGGAACTAATGGTAGTTGTTTTGTGCAGGGCAGTGCACATGCCAGTGCGTGAGGAGGTGGCGCTTAATGCGCGAGAGGGCCTCGTGGGGGTTGTCGTAGGACTGCAGGGGGGGGGGGGTGAGGGAGTTAAAGTGGGGGAGTTGAAGTTGGGGGTTGAACTTGAAGTTGGAGCAGGTTGGGATTTGTCATTGTCTTTGTCAATATGGCTGTTTTGTGCTTTTATTTATTTTCACTTGTGGGTGTGCACGAGCCCTCGTTATGTATGAGCACGGCCAGTGGGTGCCACGGCCAATGCATGGCAAAGTATGTGTACGGACAAAGAAAGGGCCAGCAGGCCACCTAGGGCTCGACCTGCCAGGGCAGGTCACCCGCCAGGGTGCCATGTTGTTTTGTAGTTAGTGCTGGTGCGTGAGGAGTGGCGCTTGGTGCATGAGGAGTGGCGCTTGATGCGCGAGAGGGCCCCGTGGGGGTTGTCGTACGACTGCGCGCGGGGGGGCAGTTGAAGTTGGGTTGAAGTTGCAGCACGTCGATAATTGCTGTACTGTCTCATTGTGTTTGTTGCTGGCGTGTTGTTGCTTAGCAGTGCACGTGGAGCAGCGCGCATGCCGCGCATGCCGGTGTGCCGTAGAGCGGCGAGAGCCATGCGATCGCTTATACATATGTACGTACTAGTAGGAAATACGACAGTAGACGTGTACGGTTGACGCAAGCACTGGGCATGCACGGTGTGGGGGAACGGCAGCAGCAGCTGGCACTGCTGTGGTGCAGATGCGACGGCGCAGTGCCCGGCATGCCCAGCCGCACATGCACACCTCAGTGACATGAAAAATCATGTTTTCACTGCCCAGGTGGCCATGTACAAGCGGCATGCTCGTCCCGCATAACACAGCCACACAGCAATGGTGCCAGCGGACAGATGCACCTCGTGGCTCACCACATGGGGACGAAACGCAGAGGGTAGCTGCCTGCACACAGCACAAACCATGTTCTAGCGCGCCAACAAGACGCCAATGCAGCCCACCAGTAGCGCACCACCACCACCCACCAACGACATGCAATTTTTCTTCCTCTCGAGAAATATTTACTGGCACACAAAAACCCATCAACCAGTTCAGGTAACGCAGTGGGCCCGGTACTAGGTAGAAATCTGCAAAAGCGGCACCCTCTAACGCCGTAGAGGGGAAGCAAAACTGTGTGCGCACCTGTTCAATGAGTCCGAGCTCCTCCCTCTGCGTCTGGTTGAGGCGCGAGTTGGTGATTCCGTCTTTCAGAGAATCTTGACGGAATATATATATGACGGAATACTACAGTACCATCCATCAACCACTTTAAGCTATCAAACGGAGCCGGTACTAGAAAGTCTACAAAAGCAGCACCAAACTCCAAAGAGGTGAGGTAAAACCGCGTGCGCACCTGCTCGATGAGGCCGAGCTCCTCCCTCTGCGTCTGGTTGAGGCGCGAGTTGATTGAGTAGTTCTCCTTGAGGCGCTCCAGCGCGAGGATCAGCAGCTTGGTGTCGTGCTTGTAGCTCAGCGGCGGGAACGGTATCGGCGAGAAGGAGCGGCTCTCCAGCCAGTGGACCGTCGTCGTGTAGATGGCGACCGCCTCCTCCGGCGAGACGTAGGGCCCGTCCTTCAGGAAGTTGTGCTGGCGCTCCTGCTCCGCCTTGAGCCACAGGCGCGTGAGGCGCCCCAGGTTCTTCTTGCAGACCTGTGAGTTGAAGTTGGAAGTTGAAGTTGAAAATGTTGTGTATTGTTCACAGCGCCAAAAGCGCATGTGCGCACTGGTACGCAGGTCATGGGTGGCCACTCGGGCGGGTAAGTTGAAGTTGAAGTTGAAGGTTGAGGTTGCGCAGCGGGGCGTGTGTGGTCAGTGGCGCGGGCTCGCCGAGCCCGCGCCTCTCAATCGCTGATGCGGCAGCGGTGATGTCAGCGGTTGTGTGCACGGCTAGTGTGGGGGTGTAGCTTGTGCACGCACGCACGGTGGTCGACAAACGAGAAGCCCAGGCACACATGGCAGGTGCACGTGCAGTGCGGCTGCGGGCTGGGTGCAAGTCTGCTGGGGGGGGGCTGCCAGCCGCCACGCACGCAGCACGCATGTAGTGCACAGACGATTAGGGTTGCCCCATGTAGTTCAAGTATAGTGCACTCGCGATATAGTGCGCGTTGATATAGTGCGGTATGTGATCTAGTGCAGGGTCCAGCGGCCTGTCAGCCCACATCATACTATACAAAGTTGTATACACTGCCACATTCGATATAATGCGGGTCTCGACATGGTGCGGGGTCAGGGGCTGTGACACTACCCCGCACTATATAGCGAGTGCACTGTACTTGAATACCAAAGCACACTGCAACAAGGATTTGAAGTACACGCTCACCGTCTTGTCCACGGTGGCGCCGCGCTTGATGCGCTCGCGGTTGTAGTGGGCAATGTTTGTCCACCAGTCCGCCTTGGACTTGACGTAGCGCAGGATCATGTTCTCGATCGGCGCCGGCAGCCCGGGAACCTTCCAGGGAATGTTCGCCTGCGGCCGCGGCGGCACAGCGCAGGGCCGGGTGGTACAGGTGGTGAGTGTGCGTAAAAATGGCGGCTGTAACGCTGCTGCCGCTGCTGTGGCTGCGCGGTATACAACATGCGAGGTTCGGGCTGGCACCACGTCTTGTTGCGCCGCAACAACAATACCAGCAAGCCACGGCAGCAGTACCATAGCCCAACATGAATTACAACACTGCATGTTCCCTGCAACGTTCCCTGCAACATGCGGTGCACGCCAGCTCCCAGGCTCCAGCCACACGTTGCTGCGGTGGTGGGCCACTAGCGCGCACACACCAGCCGTGGTTCATTGCCTACAACCTACAGTCAGCAGTACCACACACACAGTAATGCTGATTCACAACAAAAAATTGTGCCACTGCAAGTTCAGGGGTGCCTCCACCGTCTGGCAGCACCACGCCACGCCAAGGTGCTGCAACGCATCAGCATGGTCTGATGCCAGCAGCAAGCTACAGCTGCTTGGTACTTGCTTGCCGCCGTGGGTGTACGTACATTGTTGCTAACCCAGGGCGTACGGTGCATTTCACAATGCATTTGAAGTATGTTCTTCTTGTGTACTCGAAGTGCAAACGCAGTCAACTTCTACACCCACAACACAACATTCAGCGCGGTATGGTGCATTTACACGTCCACAGAAATACAGTATATACGGCGTACATACTTCAAGTGTACACATATACTTCAAAGTACACAAGGGACACACGTGCTTCGAAGTACACGTACTTCAGCAGTGCATTGCAGTAGAACAACGCCATATTTGAAACGCAAGATTGGAACTGAACGCGGTGACCCGTCAGTAACTCACATACATCACACACGCTGGGTTTCGGCATGCCCAGCCGTGCAAATGAACACACAAAAAAGTGGCACTCCCCCCCCAATTGTGAGTCAAAGCCAGTGCCCCCCCCCCTCCCCCGCACACACCTTCCAGCAGCGCCACGCCTCGCTCAGGTGCTGCAGGATGGTGCGGCTCTTGTTGGCCTTGACGCCCTCCGGCATCATGTCCAGGATGTCGTGCATGACCGCCGCGCGCAGCTCCAGGTCAAAGTGCGACTCCACACGCTGCTTGGTGACCGTCTTGGCAATGCCCTTGGAGTGCCGCCCCTCAAACTGCCGCGCCAGCAGGTTGCCCAGCCACCGCTCCAGCAGCGGCACTATGCCGCGAAGGAAGAAGAGCCACACTCGCCACGCCGGCGCCCAGAAGCCGCAGCCGGGCCCCTTGCCCACGGGCCCCGTGTTGAAGCGGTAGTAGATGAGGTGCTTCAGGTCTGCCGCACGCACACGGTGGTGGCAGCGCAACAGGCGGACAGAGAGGGGGGGGGAGTCAGCATGGGGGCGGGGGGGGGCGGGGGGGCATGGTGACTGGTGTAGGTGAACTGTGGAAGAGGGTGAGGCAGCTGGTGTGAGGTACACGGGTGGTGCGTGCACATAAAAATGACGGGTGTGAAGCGGCGATGCGTGTACTGCGACAGGCGCCGCCCACAACAGCCGTTCCAGCCGCGTGCAGTGCTGCAACACTATGACACCACCACCACCACCACCACCACCACCGCTACCAGCACCAGCACCATCGGCATGCAGCAGCGCACTGCACTGCAGGCAGCACACGTAGGGAAAGCGTCGCTCAACTCACCCTTGCACATGCGGATCTGGCGCATGAGCCTGTACTTGTAGCGGTACATGCCCGTGAGCTGCCCGACGTGCGCAAACGCGTACTGCAGTCCGTCGGCCAGCTGGAACGCGTCCACGTTGCCGAGGCGGTACTGCACGTGCGAGTCCACCACGAGCTTCGTCAGCCGCAGGATCTCGCGCGTCAGGTGGAACGCGTTGCCGAAGCGCGACTTCTTGCGCTCCTTCGTCGTGAGCGTCTTGACGGGCTTGAGGTTGAAGTTGTAGTCCAGGTGCAGGTAGTTGAGGTTCTTGCGGTGGATGAGCAGGTTGAGCATGTTGTACCCCTGCTTGCACACCTGCAGCCCCACCTCCACCCAGTCCAGCTCCGTCTCCTGGAAAAACTTGGTGGACTTGAGGGACCGGAACAGGTTCTTGCGCGCGAGCCCCGCCCCCGGGCGCGTGTGCAGCTCGTTCAGCACCCAGCACTTGAGCAGCTTCTGGTAGCTCACGCGCACCTTGACGGGATGCCCCGGCGGGCAGTGCTCGTGGTACCAGCTCGCGACGAGCGGCACGTCGATTGCGCGCCGCGTGCGCCCCTGCCGCTGGTTGAAGGGCTTGGGCGCCCAGTACAGCGCGATCCCCGCACTCGTGTTCTCCGTGTACAGCGGCGCCTCCGCCAGCACCGGCTCGAACCCCTCCGGCAGGAAGAACTCGTCGCTCTCGTCCCAGTCCTCGTCGTCGTAGCCGCCGCCGCCGCCGAAACCGCCGTTTCCGTAACCGCCGCCGTACATGGCCGCCGCCTCCTCCTCGGCGCGGCGCGTGTAGTGCGCGCTGATGGGGTTGATGACGGGGTCAAAGTAGTACGCCGGCAGGTCAGGGTCCTCTGCCTTGATGTAGTACAGTGCCGGGTGGTGGTACGGCGCGAGCGACACCTTGCGCGGGCGCGAGTTGTACAGGTGCGGGAAGGCGACGCGGTACTCGGTGCGGATCTGGTGCCGGATCACGATCTTCCCAATGTCGTTGAACTCGTTCCAGTCCTCCTCGTCCGCGCCCTCCTCGCGGAACAGCGGCTCAAACTTGGGCCCCCCCGGGATCGCCAGGTTGAGCGCTTTCGCCGTGAAGAAGGACTTCTTGTCAAAGAGGTACCAGTAGTTGGGGTCCAGCAGGTCGCTGATGAGCTGCCCCGCGAGCCGGTGCAGGTTCGCCATGACGGGGACGGTCAGGCGCCACGTGCGGTAGCTCGGGCCGTTGACGGCGCGCGAGTGCAGGAGCGGGCGCGAGTCGTAGAGCCAGTCGCGCACGTGCGCGTCGTCCTCGTCGTCCAGCTCCATGTTGATGGGCTCCAGGGGCTCCACGTCGAGGATGTTGTCGCCGTAGTCGAGGGGCGGCTCCTCGTCGTCGAAGGGCGGGAAGCGCATGCGCTTGAAGTGCCGGCGGTCGCGCTTCTCGCGGCGCATCATGATCCACATGGTGCCCCACTGCGCGACGTACACGGGCTCGACGACGCGCGGGATCTCGTTCACAAAGGAGATGGCCCCCGTCACGTGGTACAGCACCTTGACGTTGCGCACCGCCTCCCATGGCATGGGCATGTTCTCCAGGAGCTTGAAGACGGCGTGCGGGACAAACTTGAGCGCGCCCAGGAACACGCGCTTGTCCGAGCGGAACTTCTTGGACGTCATGTCGCCGTGGTCGCGGATGATCTTGCGCACGTGCTCCGGCGGCATGTCCTCCTTGTACACGTCCACGAACCCGAACTTCTTCTTCTCGCCGTACTTCTTGGCAGACAGCGCCGCCCACCGCTGCGACTTCTTCTCCAGCTCCTTCGACCGCGCCTCCAGCGCGACCACCTCCGCCTGCCCCGCGCTAAGACCCCCCCCCCCCAGGGCCACGCCGGCCGCTGAGCTCACTGGCGGCGGCGGCGGCGGCTGCGCCCCTCCCCCGCCCATCCCTGCGCCGCCGCCCACCGTGTGACCGCCTCCCGCCTGCTGGTAGGCGCCACCGCCCGGCTGGGGCATCGGCGGTGGTGGCATGAAACTGCCTGGAGGGGGCAGCTGCTGCTGCTGGTGCTGCTGCTGGTGCTGCTGCTGCTGTGGTGGTGGCGGCATGGGAGCCTGTTGGGGGGGCGGCTGCCACTGCTGCTGCTGCGGCGGCGGCGCTGGGAAGCCCATCCCTGGCGGCGGCGGGAAGCCCATGCCTGGCGGGGGGGGGCCTCCATAGCCCATGCCTGGCGGCGGTCCTGTTGAGCAGAGGAGCGCAGCAGTGGCGAATGTGTGAGCGTGGGTGCGTTCTGGTGTGGGCATTCTGAATGTGTTGCAGTGCGGTGTGAGCATCGGTGTGTGCTGGTGTAACAGCGGCTGAAGGGTGCATGTATGCACATGGTGGCACAGGCCACCGTGGCGTGTGCGCATGCGCGGCATGCAGCATTGCAATGTCGCAAAATATGGCTCAAAAACTGTTGACGGGCAAAGGTGTGCAGGCTGTTTTGCTGCACTGCGCAGTACAGCTCATGTTGCTGTTGCTGCTCGCACGAACTTGCGATGCAGCTCAGTGGCAGCCGTCATGTCCAGCACCAAATGCGCCACGAATGTTTTGCACAGCGCTCTCCCTAGGCGCGTTGCGCGCATGACAGGTTAGCGCAACGTGTGCCGCACACCAAACCGCTTGTGTGCTGCAAAAACAGTACGCCATATTGCAGCTAACCATCCTGATTTCACAATGCGCCAACTTTGATTTGCCGGCGCACACCACTGCAAAGCACGTGGACCAATTGCCGACACTGACGCAAGTTCTCCAGAGCCACCAGATCAAGTGCGGCCTGTTGCTAATGGCACATGCATCAGCGCACATTCTCACACACAATGCTCAAAGCTCCACGCAGCACCGCACTCACCGCCAAAACCGGGAGGAGGGGGGCCTCCAAAGCCCATGCCTGGCGGCGGAGGGAATTCGAAGCCCATGCCGGGGGGTGGTGGGGGGAACCCCATGCCCGGTGGTGGGGGGCCGCCATAGCCTGGCGGGGGCGGCCCACCCGGCCCTCCCTGGAACCTAGGGTCCATGGGGGGGCTCAGGCCACCCGTGAAGCAGCTGCTTTGTGCTCTCCTGCTGCCGCTGCGCCGCTCCTGTGCTGCTCCCGCTAATGCCGGGCGGCTCCTGGCTCGAGGCCTGGTTTCACTGCCCAGGGCAGTAGGTGCACTCCAGCTGCTGCAGCGCTGCTGGTTCGCAAGGGAGCCTGCGGAGCAATGAACCGAGGCGGTGAGGGTGCCAGGTGAGTGCCTGCAGCCTGCGGAAGCCAAGCTTGCAGCAGCAACGAGGCTGGCGCTGGTCCAGCCTGCAGTGAGAGAAGGGAGTGGGCACACACACAGCAAACTTTCTCCGCGGTTGGTGGTGAGAGTAGGGCTGAGATGCAGACCGCCGGAGTGACAACTAGCAGCTCCGCAGCGCTCTGGGGGCTCGTCACCGCAATACTGTGTGCAAAGAGAGCCAAGTTGCTGCTGGAAGGCTGGTGTGGTCAGCAGGATCTGGACTGGTGCATGACCACTGACAACTGCACCGCCGCTCCGGCAGGTTCTGAGGTGGTTGTCAGGGTTGACCACAAGGAAGAGACGTCAAGCCACAAGCCGCGCCACTACCCACCTTCCAACGCGCTCCAGCCTCCTCCTCTCCCCACACTTGTATAAAAAGCTCATGCCGAATCATTGCCGATCATCTTGGTGTTTTTCGGTGTGTGTTGGCTAGTCGGTACCGGTTTTGAAGTTCAAACCCGGTTTTGACAGTTGGCGCACAGTCCAAGAACGTTCTGACGAGGGCAGGCGATCATCAGGAGCTCGAGGCAGCCGGCGGCGGACTGGTGTGTTGGGCCGTAATACTTCCATGGTGAGCGAGAGAGCGTCTTTCACTCCTGTCCAAGCACCATGCAGCTCGTCCGGGTAGCCGCAGCAGCAACCGCAGGTTAGCACTGTCGTAATGCGAACCTTGGTGTTCTGTTCTCCTAATGCTGCTGCTGCAGCAAGCTGCTGCTGCAGCAAGCTGCTGCTGCTGGTGGTGCTTGCTGCTACTGCTGCCGCTGCCTCTGTTGCTGCCTGCGTCTCTGTTGTTTGCACCTTGTGTGAGCTGTGCTGCTGCTTGGTGCCGGAAACCCCAATAACACACGCCAATGCATTCGATTTTGCTCATGTTTTTTCCCAACGCAGCAGCGGGCCTCCTCAAATCACATTATCCGTGTGTCGCCGCCGCACCTCGCCACATCGCCAAAGGCTTCGCAAGGAACCGCGCCCACCTTACTGCCTTCGCGACCGACGCCGCTACAAGCATGAGCCAGCAAGACAGGCAGCAGCAGGCGCAGCAGCAGCTGCAGCAGCAGAGGAGCAGCGGTCCTGCGTACCTTCATGGGCATCCCCAAGTCGTGGTCAACTCGCACGCCTCTCGCACCGCCACCAACAGTGCCTCATACCTTCTGCCGCACATTCGCCAAGACATGAAGATACTCGATGTGGGCTGCGGGCCCGGCAGGTGCGGAGCCATGTCTACCGTGCACTCCTGCTGCGGCATGTGTAAGACACGCATCGCACCATGCCAGCACAGTGCTCCACCCGCAGCTTGTGCACATGCGGGGGCAACTGCAGGAGCCGCAGACCTTGCCTCCCACGGGCCCCACAGACGCTTGTGCATACTGTGCACTACACACTACTTGTAGGCACATGCATGGACACAGCAGCCACTGAAAAAATGCACCTGCGTGTGCACACAGCACCTACCGAAAAAAAAAACATCTGCCCTGCTTCCTCCCCCCTAATTGCAACTGCCCTGTGCTCAGCATAAGCGCAGATTTCGCAGCCCTGGTACCCCACGGCAGCGTCACCGGCGTGGACACATCCGCCGAGGTCATCAAAACCGCGCGTGCGGGTGCGTGCGCGCGCGGCACCACCAACCTCAACTTCGAAGTTGCCGACGCGGCCGCGCTCCCGTTTGCAGACGCCAGCTTTGACATTGTCCACGCGCACCAGGTGCTGCAGCACGTGCCCGACCCTGTGGCGCTGCTCCGCGAAATGAAGCGCGTGGCAAAGCCGGGGGGGCTCGTGGCGGCGCGCGATGCGGACCTTGCAAGCTCCGTGTGGTACCCAGATGACCCGGGTGCGTGCCGCTGCGCAGCGAGTGCCAGCTGCTGCTGAGGCTTGCGGTATTTATAAGGGTGGGCCACGGCACACTTGAAGTATAAAGGTGGCATCATACGCCGCACAACGTATGAGAATGTGGCGTATAACGTGTTCTGACAAACTTTTTTGCACGGCAGTTGCGTATGTATACCGTGTTCTGGGGCGATCTCGCAAGCTCTGTGTGGTACCCAGATGGCTCAGGTGCGTGCGGCGGCGGCGGCGCGCGCTGCGCGGCGCGTGCCGGCTGCTGAGGCTTGCGGTTTTTGTAGGGGTTGGCCGCGGAGTGTAGGCTTCGCATTATACGCCGTACAATGTGTGTAAATGCAGTGTATAGCATGTGTATATTTAGACGAACGTATTGTGCGGCAAACAAGCCGTAGATCCCGTCTTTGGGCGTATAAATGCATAGAATATACTTCAGAAGAACTTCTAGAAGTATATTCTATGTATTTCTACGCCCAAAGACGGGTATAATGTTTTGATGCGTTACACGCTGTGACCCATCTTCAAGTATTGTATTTGTCAAGTGCTGCTGAGCGGTCACTCAGCCGCCTATGCAGAAACGCTGCTGAGCACGGGCAGGGCGCTTATTTCCGGTGGTACACCAGTTACACCAATTTGGGCACAGACTCCTGCTGTGGGTCACTGCCATGGAGGGCGTTTTGGTGGCTGCTTCTTCAACCCACCTAGTCACCAGTGACAAACCCTATGATTTTTACAGTAAAAGTTGTACGTGTGAAACTGCGGTTGCTGGGTGATGGAGGTGCGAAGTAAGTGGACTGCACCGCACCACCCCGTGCACGCCAGCAGTGAAATGCCAACTGCCACCACCAATCACACCATGATGTGCTGCCCACCATGACCGCCATGCCTTGCCCACCACCACCACCACCAGCACTGCAGCAGCTGCCCCTGCCATATACACCCCTTTCTGTCAAAGGAACATCCACGTCTGCTGGGCGCGTACAAAACTCCTGCACCACCCTCCCGCACACACATACTTCAGTACATGTACCCCGCCCACCGCCCTGATAGTTACCCACTTCTTTCACACGGCCCCCACCCCTTCCCGCCCCCGCTCCCC
>JAULBY010061000.1:0-10469 GCA_032358315.1 Ophiocytium majus | reverse complement strand
CTAAGCTGGCTGACCGGATAGACGGGAAGCTAATCCCATCTAGGATGATGGGCTGGGGCTGGCTCTTGCCCTCGCCTACTGTGTCTATGTTTCCACGATTGAGTGCAGAGTAGACGGCACTCACCTTAACACCTAGTGCCTCAGCCGCAGCCTTAGCTGAGGGGTAGGTTACACCCCTGATTTTAATCAACATTTCTTCTCTCCTGTTAGTCTATGTGCAGTGCATATCGCAGTGCATATGTCTTGTATTGTGCCCTTTATAATAGTGCCAGTGGCTGGCCCTACATCTATGTAACCATACAGTTCACCCCTATCCCGCATGACCCTACCAACAGGCGTGAATTTATAGGGTGATCTCTTATCCCGCTGCCACTTGTTTTGGTTACGAGTATAGAGCCCGACCTGTAGATAGAACGTGTCCTGTATAAGACCCGCCCTCTCCTGAGGTGCAAAGCCGTATCCTTCGGGGAACTCTATCATACTGTCACTCTGCAATGATCTCCGAACGGGGCGGTCATGTCGGTAGTCATGGCCCAGATCACTGGTGTATTGACGCCATCGGGATAGGGTGTGTAGCCGTCTGTCAGCACAACAGTGCAGACAATGTTATCCCCGTGACCCTCTGCATCTAGGTAATTAAACGCAGCACGAACATCAGTGCCGCCGCCTCCATGAAAGCGGATGTCAAGAGTATCGTCAGGACCATAGCACTCATAGTGCGACACCTCGCTGTCAAAGTATACTACGTGCATCTTCTCAGGACGTAGGTCTTCGTGGACCTTACGCATCTCAGCACCCATCTGAGCGAGTTGCTTCTCGTCAACCGACCCTGAGCAGTCAACTAGGAAGGCAAGCGGACCCATCACCTCACCAGTGCGGCTTGGCATATAGAGACCTTGCGATAGCATCCGGCGGTTAGGACGGGCAAAGCTACGCTCATCTGTCTTGAACTTGACGACGTAGTTCTGTAGCACATCGCGCCAGTTGACTGTCGGATTGAGGATACTGTCAGCAAGACGCGCCATGCCAGCCGATAGTTTACCCATCATCTTAGCAGCCTGAGCAGCCTGAGCCACCTTGACACGCCACTCAGATGCCTCTCGTGCTTGGTCCTGAGATGTGCCGTCAGCATCCTCTAGGTCTTGGCCTGTGCCACCCATCTCGTCGTCACCCTCGCCGTCACTCTCAGGGATGAGGCTATAGATTTGCTCTGAGACACCTTGACCAGCGTCATAGAGTGCCTTGTTGAGGCAACCGCCTTCGATAAAGCTACCGATACCCTCGTCAGTAAGCAGTTGGTTGATGACGTAATCAGCAGCCATGTTCCACCGCTTTGGGTCACGAGACTGACGGCGAAAGTTGTGCTCTAGCATGGGGTGCATACACTCATGCGCTACTAGGAACTTAAGTTGATCGTCGCTGAGTTCTCTAATGAAATCAGGGTTGTATAGGACACGCTTGCCATTGGTGGCAGCAGTCGGAATCTGATCTGACAGTGTGTGTGGCATACCCAAGGCAATGCTGCCGACGAAGGGGTGCTCTAGGATGAGACCTGTCTTGGCCTTGGCAAGGCGGGTAATGAGATCGGTGTTGGCTTTCATGTCTGTTACTCCTGTGTGTTTATGTAGTCAGTTATATTCACGGCGCAGTCATAGTCTAGGCACATGAGTTCCCGCTTTACTCCAAAGAACTCCCATAGACTAGTATGTTCGTCGTTCTCGTTGAACTCTGTCTCTATGTCATTGTCTTCCTCACCGATACGAATGAAAGCAGTAGATGCCCCTGCCTCGTTAGCTTCGGACATCAGTTTGTGGGTCCGCTTCACATCCTCATAGCTGTCATACCACTTGATGTTATCATAGTTGCAGTGCATCACAACTGTCTTGCCAAGCTCAGTGATCTTGAAGTCATCTAGGTGTTCGGTCGGTATATCCCCCTTCAGTTTGACAGCAGTTAGGAAGGCGACGAGCGCCTCCCTGCTAGTGAACCCAATACCGACAGCGACATCGCTACGATACCCCATTACACACCTCCCATGAAAGCACCCATACGGGCCATGATATCAGACGCTTCGTCGATCTTAGTCTGACGGAACACAGGGTCATTGACCACGGCATCCTTGCTCAGACCAGCCAACTTACCCTCTACCTCTTGACGCATCGCCTCTAGGTGAGGGTCGTCAGTGAAGTTTAGACGGGGCAGGATGTTGCACAGTTCAGTCACGTGATCCAAGGTGCTCTCGTGGAAGCGGGACTTAGGATCGTCTAGCTTAGCAAGGCGGTCAACCATGTGTTCAACTCGGTCATAGAGACGCTGCCAAGCCTCTTTCATAGCCAGTGAGCTGCTCTCTTGAACGCGGTTCCTGATGTCAGCTTGTATGCTAGCCAACTCATCGTCAGCCAACTCAACACGGAAGTCATTAGGTGGGACGGGCATAACGACGAGATCAATCTTGAACTTGCGTTTGATATCAGCCACTTCTGGGTAGTCATCTGCATTGTATAGGCCACCCAAGTGCCGCTGAGCACTGGTCTGTAGGGTCGGATACTCTACTACAAACCTGTCTACTAGACGCTCCCACTCTGACTTGCGCTTACGGAAGGTGGTCATGAACCCTAGGTAGTTAGCAGTCGGCAGCATATGGGTATTCTCTAGGCCCCACGGCAGGGTGTTGGTGTAGAACTCCTTGCGGATGTCACCTGTCATGGTGTGGATGTTAGCCAAGCTGTCACTCATGGGCAGTAGGTGCTTGTGGAAGTTGCCAGTATTAACAGCAGCGCCATTAGTATCCAGCACTTGCTTGGTGGCTTTCTTGTCACCCTTGCGTGCTGTCCACTGAGAGACGTTGAGTTGCACCAGCAGGGCACGATCTGAGAGATGTGTAGTCATGATATGATCCTTGTGATGGGGTGGCACTGCGCCACCCCTTGTGTTGAGACGATTAGAACAGCACCGACTGGTGCTTGACCGACCAAGTAATGAACCCCTTGGTAGCAGTCACAGTAGGGTCACGCCGCACTGCCATAGACATAGCCAGCACAGAGAACTCAGCAGGGCAGCGGGACAGATAGGTAACCGCACGATCCACATTGGACTGAGAGATGCGGTTAGAGATAGCACCTGACAGAGCGTAGAGAGTGGCGGGGTCAGTCGGCACGTCTGACGTATCAGGGTTCATGAGGATAGCATCAGGGTTAGGCAGCTTGCGGTATATCTTCATGAACCCCACAAACTCAGCGGCAGCACCCTCACCAACAGCACCCTTGAAGCAGTCATACTCTGCGTCGAAGGGCACTACACCTAGCACGTTACTGACACCCTCTACCCAACCTCTAGGGGTGGAGTTCTTGTTGCGCTGCGGGTCGAAGTCATGCAGCAAGTTAGGACGGAAGCGTAAGAACGCCACCACCTCAGGCTTGACGCCGTTGTCTAGTGCCCACGACGACCAGTCATCTAGATGGGTTTCGAACTCCAGCGTTGTCTCGCGGTCAGAGAGGTGGGACAGCACCCTGTTAGCACCAGCCCTGTCAGTCTGGCGGTTGCCAGTAGAGATGACTGTCCAGTTGTCTGCCATAGGCACACCATGTAGGTTGCGAGCCTGTTGGATGTTAGCCAGAACCTTCTGGATGTCAGCACCAGCTTGGTTGCGGTCATCAAAGCACAGAACCCCACCCTTGCCATCGTCCCACTTGGACTTCTTAGCAGGAAACCAGTCAGGGATTTGGTAATGTAGGCTGTCGCCGCCAAGGATTGGAATGCCAAAGTCCTCTACTAGCATGGTCGGCAAGTGCCGCTCAATGTAGTGCAGACCCAGCGACAGTGCGACACTACGAGCGATGGTAGTCTTACCACCCCCCGGAGGGCCTTCTATAGCAGTTGTTCTGTTGATGGATATCAACGAGATGAGGGTAGACGAGAGCAAAGATGGTCGCATATGTCACCTGTTTGTGTATGGCTTGTCTCATCAGTGCAGCAAGAGCCACTTGCTACAGACAGGGGTCGCCCCCTGTTTCGACTATCCATGAGCGACCTTGTAGCTACGGGCAATGGCTCGCAACTCGTTGTGTTTAGTAACGAAGGGAACCTCAGTCTTGTCGTAGCACTGGTCCTTAACGTAGACAGACTGACGCAGTATCCCTAGTTCATAGCTAATGTCGTTGCCACCTGTCATCTCTCTGATGAGGTCAGGCCACTCGTGTTCAAACGCCATCTTGTTGACATGGCTCAGACCATAGAACTTGCTATGCCAGCGGGTGTAGTCCCGTCTGACGTCCAGCCCTAGTCTAAGCTGGGTCCTGCACCACAGTGAGAACTCTTTGAACTTGTAGCGTTCCAGCGCATCCTTAGCCTCAGCCCTGTTGAGGGTATACTTAATGAACGGCTTGCTGCCACTGAGTAGGGTCCAGCCCTTCTGAGCCGGCTTGATAACGACCTCATCTTTCATGTTGTAGAAGATGCCGCCGACCTCAATGACAGACCCCACTGGTGAGCAGTAGTGAGCAAAGACATGAGGGGCCAACACATTGCAGACAATGTGATCTGTCAGCCTAGATGAGTAGGGCTGTAGTCTGATCTCGTTCATCTCACCATCGCCTTCGGCACTGTAGGTAATGATGTCAGTGCCATAGAGCCTGATGCTGACATCGCCTGTCTTGTCACACTTAGTGATAAGCAGACTGTCATTCTTGCGGTTACTAGAGGCAGGACGAACGTCAGTAGAGCGCCCCCTAATGGGGACGACACTGTTGTAATGACGTAGTGCTGAGGTGTAGCTAAGCAAACGAGGCGGGGGAACGGCATTGTTACCAAACATTACTTGGCTCCTTGTGTGTTGGGTTTCTTAGCATCTGCTACCCAGCGGTAGACAGTGCTCTGACTGAGTTTGTGAATACGAGCAGCATCCTTGACTGTCAGCTTCCAGTGGATGACAGAGCGCAGCACTTCCACTCTCGTGCTGTTGTCCAGTCCATAGGCTGGGTCATAGGGCAAGTTGAACTCAGTCTCGTAAGCTCTAGTAGCGGGGGTCAGTATGTCCAACAGTAGCTTGTTGATAGCGTAGTCTTGTTCCATGGGGGTTCTCATGAGTGTGTGTATCCATCGGTTTCAATGAGCAACCAGATGTTGCCATGATCGGGGGTTACAGTAACGGCATTGTCCAAGAAGTGTGTCTTGTGAAGGCCACGGCGGAGCAGTCTGTAGGACTTGTCCCAACGAACAGCGATACGTAGAAGGGCCAACTGCTGATCCTTGGTCGGCTTGACATATTCAAGTTTCATAGTGCCACCTCAACCGGCGACATACCACGATTGAACACAATGTTAAGATGGCTGATGCCATAGGACCGCTTCAGTGTCTTAGCATCCAAGACAGTGATGAGGCAGTTGTTAAGGGGGCTGGACTGATCGACAACGATCATCTCATGACCAACATTGTAGTCATAGACGGCATCAGCCATGCTAATGTAAGGGCGTTTAGCCGGAGCCACTGTTAAGCACTGCTTTACATCAGCAGTTAGTGCAGCTAGGTCGGCTAGTTTTTTCCACTGGGTCATCGTCGTCTTCCTTGTGTGTTTGTTTGTTTAAGCCGACTTACTTTAACAGAAGGGGAAAGTTGCTCGGCCCATCCCTTATGCCCGAATCGCCAAAGCGTGTCAAGTTTGGGGGGTAGGGGGGACTACTATCTATGATGACTGTGTTAAGAATGTAAAGATAAGAGGGTAACTATCTAAATTGAACACGTAAAGTAGGCAAACTATCAAGATGTAAAGGTGAGAAATAGATAGTGCAAGTCCTTGATATTGTTGCATAATATTTTCACTATCTCAACTATCTAAGTAAAAAACAGTAGGGTCGCGCAACATTTAGGGGTCCATATGTTAGGTGTTAAGAAGGTTTCTTTACACGGACTAAAAAGAGGCCAAAAACGTGGGTCCATCAACGAAAAAAGTATGTATAGTATAGATAGTTGATATAATATATATATATACACGAACTTTTCAATCAGCTAACCCATTGGTTTCATTGGATTCTGAACATATTATACACGACTGTTCACTATCAGAACTTAACATTCTTAACACGAGACTCAGTGTTAAGTTTAGATAGTCGTTTAGTATCAAGCACTTACATGCACCTTTACACTGCCCCCCGACGCAATGCTCTAGTGTACACATCGGACAGGCAGTACACTAGTACAACGCTACAGACCCCCGACGTATGGCGAGGAACGAGCAAAAAATAAAAAGGCAAAAGAAAACCCGCCTAGCTTTCGCTAGACGGGCTGGTGTTAAGTTAGAGAGCTAGTCCGAAGATGAACGCTGCGATGACGCAGGCCACGAAGAGCAGGGTTGCAATGCCTTCCTTGGCAAATTCGCTGAGTGCTGCCCGTGGTTGCGGCTGGAGCTTCTTGCGCAGGTAGGTCTCTGCGCGGTGGACTGCAGCCTGTTGGATTTTGTCGATCTTCATTTTCTTTCCTTTGTGTGAGAGGTGAGGCGGGCCTTGCGGCCCGCCCTGCTTTTACTTGCCAGCCTTGCGCTTCATCGCTTGGAAGGCTTGGAAGGCGAGATACTCTTGCATCTCGGCGTCGGCGACGGCTGGCGCTGCTGGCGCTGCTTTCGCTTTCGCTGGCGCTGCTGGCGCTGCTTTCGCTGGCGCTGCTTTCGCCTTAGGCTCGGGCTTGACCGGCCGGCCTTCCGTTTTGAAGTTGAGGACGACGTCGCCCCACTGGCTGGCGAAGCCGTAGTAGCGAGCGTCCGGCTTGCCGTCCGCAGTAAGGACGGTGACTTCCGAGACGGCAAGCTTGCCGTTTGCCGTCACCTTGCTGAGCAGGACGCTCAAGTTCAGAGTGACGGGGCCGTGAGAGAAATATTCAGCCATGATGGCCTCCATGTTTGTGTGACAAAAGACTTGGAACCTTTGCCGCCCATCATCGGCAATACTTGCCTAGGGCCATACTAACGATGTCAAAGAGCGGCGCGGTTTCCCGCTACCGTCCGGCGATGTTCTGCCGTTCGGTGTATTCTTTATGGCATGGGATGTCGTAAATGTCAATTTAGGCGCTTTTGTCGGCTTATAGCAGGGTCAGGCAGGGTCAGGCAGGGGCAGGGGGGGAGGGGGGGTTGGACAGCGATTCTCTGCCCCCCCCCGTAGTGTAGTAATCCTCACATAACACGACCCAAAAAACCAATACTTTACATTTATACATCATGTCTTATAACACATTGACTCAGAAACAAAGCCGGTTTATCTTTAGCTTATGTACATGAGCCCCATAGATACCAAGTGGAATGATCGCTTCGCATTCGATCTCGCCCTTCTCTTAGAAGGCAGCGGGGAAAAGCTTAGTGATCTGCTAGATCGACACGATCTGGACGCCAATGACCTGCTTACCTTCAACAAAGATCAGCACTTCCTCAAGAAGGTCGAGGCGTATCGAGAAGAAGTACATACCAAGGGCCTGACATTCCGGGTTAAGGCCCGGGCGCAGGCCGAAGAATTGCTGCGCACCTCGTGGTTACTGATCCACGATCCCGTAGTGAGCCCCGCTGTGAAGGCTGACCTCATCAAGAGCACGGTTAAATGGGCAGGATTAGACACGACTGCGCCCGGCGAGGGGCAAGGCGGAGGTGGTGGGGTAACCATCACTATCAATTTAGGCGGGCAGGCCCTAGACGTAACCGCTAAGGCCACTGTCGAGGACGCAGATTACTCAGATGACGCCTGATGTGCATCACTTTTGGTCGCTTTTAGCCCTTCAAGAGTACATTTGCACCCTCCGTACCACCCGCAAGTCCTACAGAACCACTAGAAACGCCCGTCCAAGACCCGGAAAGTGGCTATATATGGTAACAGTATACGATGGCACTTGATATCTCCTACACACCGACTGCTACCGTCGCAAAAATGATGAACAGCGACAAGAAAATGCGGGTTATCATGGGTCCGGTGGGCTCCGGCAAGAGCGTGGCCTGCTGTTTTGAGATTATTCGACGGGCCAGTCAGCAGAAGCCCAATGCTGAGGGTATCCGGAAGAGCCGGTGCGCTGTTGTGCGTGAAACTGTACGCCAATTGAGCGATACGACCATCAAGACCTTCCTAGACTGGTTCCCACCGGGGGTGTGTGGGAATTTCATGCGCACTACGAAGACCTACTTCTTCAAAGTGGGCGATGTAGAGTGCGAGATCATGTTCCGCGCCCTAGATGACGCAGATGACGTGGCTAACTTGAACTCCCTCGAGCTTACCTTCGCATGGTTCAACGAGTGCAGGGACATTGTGCCCGATATTGTGGACGCTATGTCTAAACGTATCGGTCGATTCCCCTCGGCTAAGGATGGCGGGGCTACATGGTACGGGATGTGGGCGGATACCAACCCGCCGACTGTCGATACGTGGTGGTACCACCAGATGGAGAAGATTGACCCGGCCGATGGGGTGTCACCCAAGGAGAATGGCTGGGATGTGTTCAAACAACCTAGCGGACGGAGCCCCTACGCGGAGAATATCGAGAATCTGCCAGAGGGCTACTACGATACTCAAGGCCGTTCGGATGAGTACATCCGGGTGTTTATTGACGGCGAGTACGGGTTGTCGCTTGCCGGCACACCAGTCTTCAAGTACTTCCGGCCGGACTACCACATGGCTAAGGCTACCCTACGACCCATCAATAACGGCACGAGACCGGTTATTGTGGGGATGGACCTTGGTCTGACACCGGCCGCAGTAATTGGGCAGCAAGACCCACGTGGCCGGGCGCTCATTATGGCTGAGGCGATAAGCTTCGACATGGGGGTGCAGCGGTTCGTGCGGACGGTACTCAAACCCCTGCTCTACGCTAGGTTCCCCGGGGCTCCGGTCATTATCGTCGTCGACCCGGCCGGTGTGCAGAGGGCACAGACCGACGAGCGCAGTGCAGTTGACATCATCAAGGCCGAAGGGTTCAGGGTTATGCCGGCGCGGACCAACAGCATCACAGCACGCATCGCGGCAGTGGACGACTACCTCATGAGGCAGGTTGATGGTGACCCGGGCCTGCTGATCGACCCGAGCTGCAACCGGCTTAAGGCTGCTATGATGGGCGGCTACAGGTTCAAGAAGAACGGTGAGGGGCTGGAGAAGTCGGGGGACGCCGGCCGGCACAGCCACATCGGTGACGCCATTAGCTACTTCTGCCTGCACGTCGGCACGCTCGACAGTGGCACACACCTCATGCAGAAACGTGATGTGATACGGGTTGACCCCCGCGGCTGGTCGTGATACAACGAATCACTCACGGCGTCCTCCCACGCTAGACCTGCTTGACTTGCCCCATCGAGGTCCCTCCCCCTCGGTGGGGTTTTTCTTGCCGACAAGATAATAGCAGTGTATAGTGCCTCAACATTAGGTGCACGGTGTAGGACGCATGACACTACGACTGGCTAATAACGCAGCGACTACGCTTGCTTCTGGTATAAACCAGACAGCAACTACGATCACTGTTGCGGCCGGGACCGGTGCTCGATTCCCCACTCTATACCCCGGCGATTACTTCAACCTCACCATCGCTAGCCAAGATGGTCTGTTCGAGATCGTGCGTGTCACGGCCCGGTACAACGATACCCTGACAGTGGTGCGTGCGCAGGAATCGACGTCGGCGCGGAACTTCGTCACCGGTAGTTTGGTCGAGCTACGGATCACAGTAGCTAACTTAGCAACTGGTAATACCGGTGAGCGTGGGCCGCAGGGCCTAGAGGGTGCCCCGGGCTACAATGTTTACCTAGACGTCAAGGGCTACGCAGCCACAGAGCTAGCTCTGCCAGCCTCTGCTAATGTCGGAGATGGCTACGTTGTGGGGCCGGCGCACAGCAGCAGTGTTTACATCTGGGCTAATAACCAGTGGAATCAGGCGTCTGACTTCACCACACCAGAGCACGCGCCCGTTGCCAACATCATCTACGTCACCAAGGATGGGGACGATCTGCGGACCGGGCGGTCCTTGCTGACCTCCGTGTTGACCATCTCCCGTGGTCTGCAGATTGCCCGGGACTTCCGCGTGGACTACCCCACCACACCGATTCTAGTGTCGGTCTACCCGGGCGTGTACGTTGAGAATGGTGAGCTTGAGATACCGGACCAGTGCGGCGTCGTCAGTACCGGTGGTCAGTACATCTGCGAGGTTCATGCTGCAGTAGGGTATGAAGAGACGAACATGTTCCTTGTAGGGTCAGGGAGCTACGTGCAGGGGTTCGGTTTCCGCAACCTACGGGTGGATGACTTTGAGAATCCGACCAAGGGTTTTGCTGTGGCGTTCCGGCCGGGTGCCTTTATACGTCGTAGCCCCTACATCCGCGACATCAGTCAGGTGTCCAACTACTATTCCGAGACCATTGCGCCGCCTCTTGCCCCATTGGCTGATCCGCCTAACCCTGACGTGGGCAAAGGCGGGGGTGTGCTGCTGGCAGACCGGGCTGTGCTCGATAAGGACTCGATCTT
>JAULBY010060989.1:0-10469 GCA_032358315.1 Ophiocytium majus | reverse complement strand
TTCGCCCCAGCGAGCATCTCTACCGGTGAGTTGAGTTGTTGCACATGCTAGCTAAACACCACCTTTCTGGTGTTTCAAAACCCACAACCTTGATGACCTCACGTATGCATCCGAAAATCGCACCTCGAAGCACTCTGCAGTCTGTGTTTGCTGTCACACGGTAGGTACAAGGTATGCCATTGGTACACCAAATAACGTGCCACTGGCCAGATTAACGCAGCATTCGATGCGGCAGCCTTGAGTGGGCAGGATGCTGCTGGTTGATTAGAAGCATGGTGGTGGCAGCCTGGTACTGTAGCAGCAAGGGGGCATGTACTACTGTAGCACATACCATATAACTGTGTGTATACGGCCAATAAATTCATGTATGTGTTTATGCAAAAATGTAGGGAACCTGCAAATGCGAACTTCCGGATTACTACTGTAGTATATTATTAACAAAAAGGATTTTTGTCTAGTAGTACCCCAGCCATCAATGTGTCATATGGTATTACCACACGTCGTCACGAGCCGCCCCCCCCCTATAGGAACCTAGAGCATGGAGATCCCGTGTGACTTATCCTTTGACAGCTGGCCCAGGGGTGGACTGACTGTGTACTTTCAGTGACGCTCAAGGTCCCACGTGGCGACTGACAGGACGTGGGCACATAATAGAACTACAGCGAGGAGGCTCTCACTGCATTTCTTGAACCCGTCGGCCCTGGGACAGTAGCAAGTTCCTTGTGACAACTTCAGACTGAGTGCACCTGTGCATTTGAAGTACTGTATACTTCAAGTATGACGTATCTTCTAATGTCAAAGGCCATTTGTTTGGCGCAGTTACAAGTCCAAGTCACAACATCAGTGCACCTGTAAAGTACAAGTATGTGACTCACTTTTCGAAGTCTGTCACTGCCTCAAAGATCAGTAGACAATTGTTGTGCTGTGTGACAGCTAGTCTAAGAGTTGGGACCGCGAACCAAGAGTTAGTTATCGCGGTATGTGGCTGGGGTTCGCGGTAGTGTTCGCGGTGTTTCGCATATGAGTTGAAGTTGGTTGTTGAAGCTGGTACTTAAACTAAAACTTTATCAATGAACAAATGAACACGGTTGCCTGTCACAACTTCAAGTTGCTGACAAACATAGCTACAAGACCCTCGGGATCTTTGCCTTGGGATTGGGCACTGCTACATGCTTGCTACCACCAGCTTCCAGTCCGAGTGCAGCTTGAACACGCCCCCCCACAGCTTGTGCCTCGCCTTGCGTGGGCATTCCTTTTCAGACGAGAGCCGCTTTACAGGCCGCTCATGGCAGCACGGGCTGTGGGCGGCAACACCCTGACCTTGGCTACCACACAGCGATGGAGCAGCACCCCAAGCTGGCGTGCCAGGCACTGCTGCCGCAGCAGCCACATCGGCAGCGCCACTCCCCACCCCTGCCGCCATGCGTGTGTGGTGTGTGTACCCTCTCCTCTGGCGTCTGCAGTCAGCAACGAACCCCTGGTTATATGCGCCCTCCCGGTGGTGAGCTCGAGATTCCACCAAGAAGGCGTGATGGCGACCACGCAGGGGGCCCCGGGGAAATGGGGATGGCGGTGCACGAGGACAATACCGCCAAATACCGCCTGCTGTTGGCAATAGTTATTTCGCGGTATTGATAACGCGTACCGCGAGGCGAAAGAGTTAATTATCGCGGTATACCGCCAACGCGAAATAACGCGTGAATTCACGGTATTGATGTTCGCGGTCCCAACTCACTGGCAGCACCCCCTGTTTCTCTGCAAACTGCCTCCAATACCAGGCGTTCCTACGCTGCGTCGCATTGCCAGTTGTGCATGCATGCTCACCGTGACCAGCCTACTCACAGGCGTCCAGATAATATTATACTTCAAACGTATTACACAACAGGCCGCAGGCGAGGCCTCTTGTGTGCGCCGACTTTCCTTCAAGTACTAGACTAAGTAATACTATAATACTACGTAGTAATTCTTACCGGTACAGTATGGTACTGCACCCACTTCTACTCACATGGCTGACCATGGCAGTGCCACGTGTTCTCCTGCCTTTCGCGGAGTACAGGGTCGAGCCTGGGGTTTGGGCACAACAGATGAAGGAGTAACGGCTATTGAGGACCTTGTTATCTACAACCCGCTGGACACAGCCGCAAGAGGCGGCCACCAGGCAGCGGTCGAGCTCCTTCTCTCCCACTCCTACACCTTCACGGACAACACCGCACCAACTGCGGCTGGGCGCGGCCATCTGCAGCTGCTGCAGTGGCTGCACACTCACGGCGCGCCCTTCAACGGTGCAGCGCCCATGCAGGTCACACTGGAGAGTGCTTCTGCGGGCGTCGCACAGCTGGAGTGGCTTGACAGCATTGGCATGGTTGACTGGTCGGACCCCTGGACACGCACGTGGCACCTGTCGATGCGCAATGCGGCTGTGGCCTACGAGTCAACGTACTTGAAACTGCCGCGCTGGGCGCGGCCTTTGCGCGGTGCGGGTCAGCAGCCCTTGGATGGGGAGCAGTGGCAGAAGAGGGTGGCGTGGCTGATCCAGCACGGCGCGGAGTGGCCGGAAAGCGCCGCACGGCTGGTGCAGCGGTTTTGGTACTGCCAGTGTGCATCTCTGCTGTGCGCTGTGAAACACTGCTGCCCATGGGGTGAGTGGACATCCTTGAGCTGCAAGTCTGTGCGCTCCTCTTACGAGGGCCGCGCCAAGGGCCGCGCCGTGCTGCGCGAACTGCACGCGCTAGGTTGCCCCTGCGACTGCCCAAAGGATGAGGAGCGGGGCTAAGAGGTGCCTGCAGGCGTCCGGTAGCCGTCAGCGTGCATGCCAATGTAGCTACACGATGTCATGTAGTCACCGTCACGGTGACTGCCTGGCGCCTGGCGGAGTAGTGAATGCCGCAGCAGCAGCTGTGCGCTCGCACCTAGGCACGAGAAGGTCTCTTGTGAGGTGGCCCCCATACACTTGCCCAGGCCACTGTGGTCGCTTCAGTGACTCGCAAGTAGGCTTGCTGTGCTTGGCATATGACTTCAAGTTCGTGAAGGAACACAGCATGCCACAGTAGATGGCTGCAGGTACACGCCCAGTAGGATTGCGGCGACATGTGGTCACCGTGACCCGGTCCGTCTTGGTTCGTGGCTGCGTATAGGTATACCTGGCACAGTGACACTGACGCTCCGGGACCCCTGGATGTTGTTCTGCCTGCTGCTGGCCCGCAGTGGTGGCAGCAGACGGGAGCCGTAACGACGTTCCTGTAGCTTCACCTCGAGTCATCAGTAGCAACACCGTTTGCTGGAGTCCGGCCCAATGGTCCATTAGGATGCCCGGGGCTGGGACTCTGAGCGTCACATGTCACAGTGCCAGTCGATGTTCATGCTTTCAAATGGACCATGCCGCACAGTGTGAACAAACATGCATGTCACTGCCATGACAGCGGTCACCGTGTGTGGCACGCACACATGTCATGCACCTTCAAGGTTCAACTTGAAGGTGCTGTCATGAGCTTGCTTGTGTGCGGCTTTGTGCAAATTGTACACGTTGGAGAGTTTCTCCAAGCTCAGTACTTGTGAACTTCAACTTGAATGACAGCTACAACCACCATGCCAACTATCTACAGATGCAAGTACCAGGACAGTGCCTGCCATGGCTGGGGCGCAAACGCCGGCCCGGGCCAAAGCCTGTGAGATAATATTCTCCTTCGGGAAGTATGTGTGCCCGCCTGGTAAAACACCAATCAGCCCCCACTCCACGCGCCGGCCCGGGTCAGTGTCCTAGAACACACTGCATGCTGCTGAGCACACCAAGAGTGGCGCAGGTGCACTGGCAGTGCCACAAGGCTAACAGCACTTGCCGTAGCTTGCGCAACAGCAGCAGTGACCAGTGGCAGCCCCACCGTGATGGGCAGCAGCGCAGGTGCCAGCAGTGCAGCGGACAGCACATGCGGTGCCCGGGCCAGCAGCAGACTCTGAGTCTGACACTGCACACGTGCACGAAGGGGCGCAGCTGCCAAGTTGCCTGCAGACAGTACCATGCTCGCGCGCGAGCACAGGCATGCTGCAGCACTCGTGGCAACCCCCCCAGGGCCTGCCTGCCGAGTGTCCCAGCTGATGCTGCATAGCACACCTCTGAGTGACAATGGCGTGCAAAAGGCACAGGCCGTGCGCTGCATACCATAGGTATTGTATTACATGACGTCACCAACGGCTGAATCACAGTTGAACGCATGTATATACTATGGTATATGGTACTACTAGTAGTACTTGTAGTATACTTCTATATACATATGTCACGGTGGAGCTGCGGCGCGTCGAGCCCGAGACAGCCACTGTCTCGAGTGTATGAGGTCCCCGTCAAATAGCAGACAGCCATAAAAAAGTAAAAAAAGAAACTGCAATCATTATGGCTCGGCGTGCCAAAGCCTGGTGAGCACCCATCTGGATGCGATGTGCAATGCAGTGCTGGCAGCAAAAACACAGCCAAACTTGAAGTGGCATGGCTGGTATGTGTGTTCTACCCGGGAGCTGCGGTTCTCGGCCTTACTTCAACAATCGCCCCAGCTAAATGCCGACTTCCCTGGAACTTCATGTTCTCCATGTTGAAGTGCATACATGTCACGGCCTATATGTGCATAGCGCCGCAGCCTAGAGCCTTGGGGGTGCTGCCGCACCTAAATGTCACTTCCCTTACTGAGGCTTGCAGCGTAGAGCACGCAGCCTCAGGCCCCCCCCACACGCCACGAGAGAGGCAAGGCCAGCTCCCCTGCTCTGCCCGAGTCTCCTGCCACTGTTCCGTTCTGCTCTGGCTCTGCCAGCACATCGCGCGGGCGAGGTGAGTGATTGCGGTTTGTCCAGCTACTGTAGAAGCTGCTTTGCTACTTTAAACTGCGTTCCTTCCACGAGAGCGCATGCAGACATGTAAGTCAGTCCGCACGCAACGTCACACAACGATTGCTAACTTCACACGTTATGCCCACCACGTACGCTGGCGGTGTGACTAGTCTGTTGCTTGAGTCTGATGGCGATGCCCCATGCATGTGTCCCGCGCTCAAACTCAGTGGCTGCTGGAGAGTGGCATGGCCTTGCAGCTGCTAGCTGCTTCCTCGGTGTTGTTGCACCATGTTGGCATGCAGCAGCAGTGACACACCGTAATTCACTACCGCAGTACACCCAGGAGTGCAGCGGGCACATGGCATTGCCCCCGTGGCACCTATCATGTCTGCATTTTAAGCGCCAGAAGCAGGTGCAATCATATGATATCTGTGGCCTTGGCCGCTGCACATGTGCAACCGTCATGCCTGCGCCATTCTCAAGCCCGAGCTCGCCCCCACCTAACACAAGGTCACCGCCTCGGCACGTGGGGTTCGACTGAGGCACCACAGTGGCTGCGCATTGTGTGACTGGGCCACAGGTGCACATATGTGGCGCCACAGCTGACACGACCACAGCTCACAGTGACTGGCAGCAGCGCACAACACACGACACTACAATTTGAACGTAACAACAAATTGCGCACAACAGGATGGACAGATCTGCAGTACATATGGCATCCTTGGAGTGGATACTAAACGTTTGCTGCTTGCAGCTAGTAGCCAGCAAAATAATATTTGCTGCACTAAACGTTTGCTGCTTGCAGCTAGCCAACAAGAAATATTTGCTGCACCGCCAGCTTGCCTGGAGGTGAGATGGACGCAGCGCAGCAACCGACGAGCATGTTTTAAATACTTGTGTAGAACGGGCAGCTTAAACACTACACTGGCAATGCTGGCGACAGTTCCACGTGCCATGTCAATGGTGCTCCGCAGTCCACTGCAGCACTGCAGCTTGCCTGGTTCACCGTGACCGTGACGCTCATATTGCACGGAATCTATGCATGAAGCTCAGGCTGGATGAAAAGGGCAGCCGTGCGCTGTGGTCCACTACAGCGGGCGCAGGTGACCGCTGGCAGCCGCGATGTCGCTTGTCCATGCATCATATGCACATGTTCACCCATGAGCTCGCGCCCGCTGCAGCACGCGCAGATGGCCGTGCTGGACTGCGTGAGCGCATGTTTCTCGCATCTCACACACACGCATTCGCCGTTTCCCACTGCACTGCAGCACATGCAAGTGACCACCGCCTGCTGCGTAGTGGCAAGTCTTGGCATACATATATGCCATGCACACCCAGTAGCTCGCGCCCACTGCGCGCACTGGCAGGTGACCGTCCATGCATTGCAGACGCACCCATTACCTCGTGCCCACTGCAGCACATGCAGATGCCCTCCCCGCACACGCGTGCGCATGTGTGCACAAGCATGTTCGATGTCACAGTGGGTACTTCCCCACCCTGACGCAGTTGTTCATGTACCCCTCTTTGTGTGGAACAAGTTGGTGTGACGGTCGACAGACTGAGTGCCAACTAGAACTTCAACGCACTTCTCAGCGACTTCCGCTGCTGCACGTAGGCACCCTGCCAGCAGCTGTGATGCGGTACTACATGTGCACTGCAGTGTCTGGCGGCATGATGGCGGCCATATGCATGATCTGATGATGAATCGCCACAGTGACTGCTCGCTGCAGCATGGCAGTGAATCACTGCAGCTAGCGGCAGGTACACATACTACTAGTAGTACACACACCACAGTTTGCAAAGGCTGGCAACAGCAGACAACACAAGGCACTGCAAGGTCACCAGAGGCGCACAGAACAGGATGCACCAGCAACATATTACTGAAGCAGATACCAAACGTTCGCTGCCACGAGCAGCTGGCGTGTACTTCACCAGTATCCATTATTCGCTGTGGCACGGTAATTCAAAGCTGGCCGAAGTGTGGTGTGTTTTTTTTTCATTACGAAGTCGGCATCGCCAGCTACACTGGAAGGTGGTCACGTGAGATGAGTGCACCACCTACGGCAACTGTTAACTGCCACACGGATGTAACTGCCAGGTGTGCAACTTGAATGCCAATGCATGCTGGCAACATAGTATCATACATGATGTCATATCGACATGCGCACTCCGAGTCAGCGTTGCTTCGCAATCCACTGTAGCACCGCATCAGCCTGCGGCCGCGGCAGCTCACCTCCCTCAAGCATATCTTGCACAGAAGCTACGCATGCAGCTGGATCAAAAGGGCACCCATTCACCCCGGCCCACTGCAGCACCCGCAGGTGACCGCCTTCTGCTGCATTTGTGCATGTCTCACTTTCCCATGCGCAGCCATTATCTCTGCACCACTGCAGCATTTCCAGGTGGCCGCCTCTCGCTGCGGCAGCGCATTTCGATGCATCCCATACACACTTAGAGGCCCTGGCCCACTGCAGCACACCGAGGTGGCCGCCACATGCTGCATATTCGCACGTGCACTTGTTCCATGGGCACCCATTCCCTCGTGCCCACTGCAGCACGCCAAGGTGGCCGCCCTGTGCTGCATTTGCGCATGTCCACGCATCCCACGCACACCCATTAGCCCGTGCCCACCGCAACATATGCAGGTGGCCGCCGTGCGCTGCACGACTGCATGTTATGGTGTTCCATGCACAACCACTAGCTCGCGCCCACTGCAGCACGTGCAAGTGCCCACCGCCTGCTGCAGAGTCGCAAATCCTAGAATCCCACGCGCAGCCATTAGCTCGCGCCCACTGCAGCACGTGCAGGTGGCCGCCGAACGCTGCAGAGGCACATGTCTCCGCATCCATGGCGCAGCCGCCGGCAACTGCACACTGCAGGGCCTCGAGGCTGCCACAGGTCGCTGCGGCATACGTGATGAAGCAGCTCCTGGGGCAGCCATAATGACATTGTCCAGCGCCCACTGCACCAGTGCGCCAGAAGCAGCGACCCGCCACAGGTTGGACCCCTTGTTGTGTGCGGCGCTGTAGATGTGCCTCCAGTGGTGGTTAACACTTGAGACTTGCAGGTAGTGATGTGGGCCCACATAGTGGGTCAGGATGTTGGTCCGCACATCTGTCAGGCGCACAAGAGCCAGCAGTGGCAGCAGAAGGCGGGGGCAGGGAAACACGTGTGAGTCAATTTTGAATTTACCATGTGCCAAAACCACAGGCAGCAGTAGTAGTGGAAGGCAGGTGCCGGGGGAACTATCCTGTAAAGCAACTGCCATGGGCCATCAATAAGTGCCGGCAGCGCACACATGAGGGGCGGTTGTTGCAGCCGCACCATTTTCACACATCAGATGGCACTTCAGAATCTACTCAGCTAGTCAGTAGCGCACTCCATGCAAACGCAGGGGCGCCAATGCTTATGTTGCGTTATCCCCCGAGCTGCTTAGGTTTGGAACCATTCTTGCTGCCTTGCCGTAGCTGGCGGTGTGCTGTGGCGCTCGCTTGGGGGGCATGTGCCTGTTGGCCGGTTTGAGGGCGGCACCACCAAGCCTAAGGATGCTTCTTAAACACCTACTTCCTGAAGTACATTGCACCATGCAGTGAAGCAGCAGGCCTGCGCTGCTCCGTGTGGGCAGCCCAGCAGTGCTTCTGCCAGTGGTGGCTGGACCAGGTATTGCATCCCCTGCCTGGCGTGCAGTTTGAAGCACAAACGGTGCCGCCTGCGCTTCACACACGCGTGAACTGTTTCAAATCAGGTGGTTGGTTTCGCACGGCCACCTGGTGTTCAGTCGGAACCCATCTGGCACGCACTTCTGGAACCCATCTGGCGCACATCTTGCGCGCTCTGCTGAAACAGGCCCATGCACGTAACCTTGTGCACAATCATACTCCATCTGCGTCGTTTGACAGTACGTCAGGGCACATAAGCCTCTCTGTTCAAGTATGCTGTGCCTACGCCTGTCACCTCTCAAGGGTATACACAGTCAAATCTCAAATGAAGTGGGCCCAAATGAGGTTGACTTCGAGTTCAAGTGCGGCCAACTAGGTAAATTATGCTTTGCCGCGCACACCAAATTTCGCTCGTATGGAAAGCCAGAGTTTCAAGTTGGCATCACAACAGCCCCCATTCGCAGCTTCAAGTGCACTGGAGGGGAGAAAAATCCCAGGGCTGAACTGGGAGGAGGGCTATAGACAAGAGATGGGTCCGCAGCACTTTGGACCAGTACTACCGTCTTGCCCATACATAGCCCCATGGGGCGTGTTGAAACTCTTCAGCATTGGGGGGGGGGGGGGGGGGGGGCAGCAAGGATCATTCTTATTATGGGCTTGTTCAACTTTCAAGGGAACCCGGTGATGGTATTATTAATAATTATTGAGTAAAGAAGTGTGTGTGTGGGGGGGGGGGCAGGTTGGTGAGTCGCTTTTAAATTTTCAGGCCTGGCCAGTAGTACACCCAGCAGTGCTGCCCGCACCATGCGCGGACCGGGGAGCAGAGTGTGTGTGGCGCCTGCAGTGTGTGGGGGCATAACTGCAGATGGGTTTGTTGCTGCTGCTTCGTGTGCATATTTGATACGGGCACTGTCCACCTGCTGTGGAAGAACCTGAGACGTTGGTAAGCCCCGATACTGTCATGACAGGGAGAAAATGCCAGGCCAAAGCCCATTGGGCAAGTAACCCATTTTATTTACCCGGTCAAAATCAAGCAGCAGCACCAGCCCCCACGGTGACCCCTACACGTGCGGTGTTTGTTGTTCTCCACTTACACAACGACATCCACAGTACGTAGTGCAACAACACAGCTAGGAAGAAAAGTTAACAGCTTGTTTCCTGCCACGATGAGGGCTTGAGAGCGCTACAGTTCACCCGCAGTGGTCTAACCACCACATGTGTCGCAGGTTGCTGCTGCATCCCCTTCCGTTGCTGCTGCTGCTGCACACAAGACAAGTTGAGACACGCATCAACCCACAAAACACAAACACTCCTAACGGCGACGGCATATGCCTTGCCGAGTGTCTTGCTCATCACGACTGCCATCCCACGAGCTTCTCTTTTCAGCGGCTCGGTGCGGCACCGGTGTCGGTTTGCCGCGCATCCAACACTGGCCTGCGTCAGCACAACGCTCATGGCTTAAACGCAAGTCCCCGCGGAGGTGGCACCTGCTGACTTGCGCTGCTTCTCCCAGTATGTGCGTGCACTGCCACACTCTGCTTCGTCGGTGGTGCTGCTGCTGCTGTGGTGGTGCGTGCTGCTTGCTCGTGCGCGTGCCTGGTGCTTGTTGCTGCAGAAGTGTTCGGCTTCAGTGCTTGACTGACTCACCGTGCAAGCGGTGCCCCTGCAACCCCTCGCCGGTCTCAGCTTCGTATTCCAAGCCTGCCTGCATGGCTCCGCCTTTCCAGCTGCGGCCGCAGCGCCACTCACGCGCCGTCAGCCACCAGCAGTCGCCCACCAGCACCACCCCAGAGAGTCATTCATTAGAAATTCGCAGGCATTCGCAGACGGGAGCTTTGCGCCTCCGTCGCCCTTGAACCACCTTTAGCCTCCTTTTCGCCCAATGTACACGTGCACCTTAGCAACTTTTGGCGAAGCCCTATTGTCGTAAACACTCTCTTCTGGAAGGCCGCGTAGGAAGTAGCCGACCATGGCGCTGTCGGAGACGTCCTCGCCCAG
>JAULBY010060988.1:0-33901 GCA_032358315.1 Ophiocytium majus | reverse complement strand
GCGCGCGCAGCCGCGTCTGTATCGCCGCGGGGAACGCGCGCAGCGCCGGCCCGAGCGCCTCCACTGTGCGGCCGAGGTACGCGGCCGCCGACCTCCGGGCGACACTGGCGAGGCCAAGTCCGCCGTTCCGCTGGCGCAGTTGAACATGGAGCTGTTGCGCCGGCGAGAGACGGACTGGGGGCCGCCCATCCCAGCCAGGGGAGCGGATGAGGTCCACGGCGGCGCACCAGGTTAGCGGGTGCTGCGCCGCGGCTGCAGCGCCCGCGGCGCTCTCAGGCGGTGCCGGCACGGCCCCCGCCGAAGTTTGTGTGTGTGTTGAAGTTGGGGAAACTTTCCCTCCCCCCCAAACAAAGCTCAGCAGTGTCAAAAGCCTGCGTATCCCTTTATGTGGGACACCTACTGGTAGATGCCCATATATATGTGAGCGCCAGAGAGTGAGCGCCAGAGACGTTAACGTTCCGATTATGTGAGGGGGCAGAACCCCGGCAGTGTTTACAGATGTTACACGCCGTGTGCGGTACAGTGATTGTACACCCCAGGGACCTACAGGCCAACAAAAGTCATAGCGCTCGAATTGCACGCATGCCCTTAGACCCAAGATGCCAAGCCACAGACAAACCCACGAGCACAGCACCAGCACCAGCAGCTCAGGTCACCGTCACAGCGCGCCCGACCGCTCCGTCACATGTTTGTCAGGGGCTCTCCATTGGTGCAATGTTTTGGCGCCAGGGCGCGCGTGCACACGCAGCAGCAGCAGCTCTCAGCGCCCACCGCCGCCGCCGCCGCACCAGCAAGGGCGGCGCACAGCACAGACCGCGTGGCGGCCTAGAACATGCGGAACTGCTTCTTGACGTTGATGGAGGTGTTGATGCAGGGCTCGTGCTCGAGGGCGTTGAAGCGGATGGTCTTGGAGAGGGGGCGGCACTGCCCCACCGTCAGGATGTCGCCCTCCTTGACGTTGGGGAAGCAGGGGGACAGGTGCACCATCACGTTCCGGTGGCGCTTCTCGAAACTGGCCGCGGGCGGCAGTGCGGGAGGCAGCAGCGGCAGCGCCAGAAGGGTGTGGGAGCGTGAGGATGCGGTGTGCTGTTCGTGTTTGTAACCGTGTGCGTGCTAGTCGGCAGAGCTTGGTTGGCACAGGATACTTTTTCATTAGTATCTTGCTGTCGGGTAGTTTCGGTTGCGAAGGCAGCTGCTTCCGCAATTTTGTGGTGCCACTGGTGGAAACAAAGTGGAAGTTAATACTTACTGAAGTATAGGCAATGTCAGTAGCATGTCCAAATCGCTTGATGTCGTGCCACTTCACATCACCCAGTAAACTGGAACTGGCGTACTAACGGACGCCAGCTGAAGTTGAAGGCGTGGTGTGCATTTCTTGCACTGTGTGAGCATGTGGCAATGGCGCTTCTGCTGCTGAGCTACCTAATGGGTGTCACTTCCCAAGGGGCTAGAACCTCCACCTTTCTTGTGTGTCAAACGCGCTGCATCACTGCTCATGTTATCCGTGACTAGGCTGTACTGCTGTGGCTGCGTTGTGTGCCACCTCCGCAAACATGGGCCAGACATAGCATTGAGCGTGGCACGCAGCCAGTGACTGTGGCTGACACCCTTGTCTCTGCCATGCACCGAGGCAACCTGTCAACCTAAACCTTGCCATATTTGTACGCAGCTTGAAGCCATGCGCGCGGCCGTTACCAGTGGGTTTTGAAGTTCTGTAGTGGTTGCACCTGCTGTGCACAGGAAGCTTTCATAAGCGTACTACTAAGGTACACAATTCCTTTTGAAGCTAATTCAAAAGTACTTTGTTGCGACTACGACTACAGGCTGCACGCACCTGCACATGTATGCGTGCTGTTGCTCTTTGTGCATAGCAGCAGACACAACTTACAAGACTCAGCAGCCAACCGCAACACACGCGCTTGCTCGACTTTGCCCGACCAGGCACTCATGCCTGCTGCCAGCACTCTGTACACCAACACTCCAGAGTGCTGCAGCAACCACGCATAGTATGCTGGCACCTTTACTCCAACGTACCAACTTCAAGTGCACATCACAGGCGGCACGCTGGCCAAGAGTGCAACCATTGGCCTCCAGCACCAAGAGCTGCAGCTCCCGCAGCATCGCCGCCTCGTTCAGTCCCAGCGCTCCAGCTGCTGCCCTTTTGCTTGCTCAAGCGGGTGCCAACTCCGCCAGCTGCATAGCTTCATACCCGCCGCCACAGGGTCACCTCCTCTCCGCTGCTGAGCTGCTCAGCAGGCTGTGTGCCAGCCACAGCAGCAGCCACAGGCACAGGGCACCTGCAAAACCACCACACCGCTGCCAGCAGCAGCACGCCACCATGTGCTGTGTCATATATGCTCGGCAGAAGCAGCGGCGCGCTGCGGTCAACTCACCGGCGGTACTTGGTGATGAAGTGGAGGTAGTCACGGCGGATGACGCACGTGTTCTTCATCTTGCCGGCGGACACCACCAGCCCCTTGAGGATGCGGCCGCGGATGGACACGTTGCCCGTGAAGGGGCACTTCTTGTCCACGTACGCGCCCTCCACCGCCGCCTTGGGGGTCTTGAAGCCCAGGCCCACGTTCTTGCAGAACCTCAGGCTCTGGAAAGGGGTTTCCATGTGCACGTTTCATAGCGGTGCGGGCGGCATATGGCCGTAATGTCAGTGGTGGGAAGTGGGCGCTGGGCTGGGGGGCAGCACACACGGGGTTGTGCGTGCAGGAGGAGCTTCGCACGGCTCAGACAGCCAAGGGGTATTTCTTCAGTCCTGGCTACTATGACCGGGGTCAGAAAATCTAGTCCAAAGTTGTTCATCACGGCCGTGCCCGCAGCGCTCCTGCGGCATCAAAGTATATGGTATGTCAGGCAGTGTATGGTTTTCATGTGTTTTTGCGGGGTGGCGTACCTTCTTGGACTTCTTGGCGAGGACGCGCTTGGAAGCGATGAAGACGGCATCCTGCTTCTGGTACGCCTTCTCGGTCTGTGGCGCAGTGCAAATACCAGCGACAACAACATCGGCACAAGATGGTGCCGCACACATGCGATCAGGCCTGACAATACCTGCTGCTGCTGCTGCTGCCATCATTGTGGGCATGCCAAGTGCACCACCACCAACCAAGCCCCTGTGCCCCTCATCATGCCACGCCATAGCCCCGCGCTCCATGCCCGTTTCACCCTCCTTTTTCATGTCCATTTTAGCTGCTGCTGCCACTGCTGCTGGTCATGACCTGCTGGCTTTGCCGTCCGTGCGCTGCTGCTGCTCTCTTGCGCGGCTGCTGCTGCTCCTGGCCGTGGCACGTGAGAGCCTGCGTGCGCCTCCCGCTGTCAAGCTTCTGGCAGCGTCATCCTTGTGCAGCAAGGACGTAGGCCAGTACCATTGCCACGTGCGCAGCCTCTGCTGCGGCGGCGGCGGCGCCAGCAGCGACAATGATGTTGCTGCACAGAGAAGCAGGCAAGACACCTGGTTGTTTTGCTGCATAGGATGCAACGGGGCCAAACGAGCGGGTGGCACGCACCTGCTCGGCTTCGCGGTAGTCGTGCATCGTGCCTGCAGACCAGCCAGCAGCATATCGACAGCAGCACAAGGAGCAGCAGAGAGCATCAGCACGTGCATTAGGCTCCGGGTACAGGTTGGAAATTGTGGTAGCTGCAACACCTGCTGCTCGTTCAGACGCACCAACAGCACAGCGCTGCGTTGTAGCATCTGGTGCATTCGTTCCCGGAGCACAGCTGCCACGCCGCACGCCACGCACCTCACACGATGCCCTGCTGCCTGGCTCCCTGATGTGCGACCACAGAGGCGACCACAGAGGCGACCACACGCCAATTTGGGCTACAGTTGTGCTGAGCACAGCAGCCGACAAACGCTGCTCAGCATTACAGAGCACAAACACTCACACAATGCATATGCAAGCTTGATCAGCTGGAAAGCCACGGTGCACGAAGCTCTGGGGGAGGGGAGCACCAGCACGAGGGAGGCGCAGTTTGCCGTGTCGCGAACCCCGTGCATACTGCCGCCGCACCAGCAAGGCAGAAACAAAAAGCAGGTGCCGCAACACACAATACTGCTACTTGGCGGGAGCTTAGGAGCTGCTGCTGGCGGCTAGGAGTGCTGTCGCTGCCTCGCCCGGCTGCTGGAAGGCGACAGCCACTACGCGAGCGTTTTGCGCTGCTGAAGGGTGCTACCCTAAGCGGCGGCTGCACAAGGCGGCTATGGCAACAGAAGACCGCATCGCAGTTGTGAGTGCATTGCAGCACCTGCAACCGAAAAGCATGCTGCATGCACCCACACAGGATGGCTGGGTTCAATGCGCACTGTGCTGGTGCCCTTGCAGTCAACTATTTCTTAACCAAGCTGGCAATTCAGTGGAATTGCGAAGGATCAGCTGCTGTGTCACGTGGCCAGGAGCCACCATTGTGAAGGTGCCACGTTCAAGTGGGCTCCGGTGCCGAACACGCAGCCTGTTGGTGCCGGCAGGATCCCCCTCTTGCGGCGGCAGCCACATCATTGCGGCTTGCACCACACACACCAGCGCTCTCACCATGATGCCAACTAACGCACCCCACCCTACTCACCCCCAGGTTAAGCGCACAAGGGAAGGGGAGGGCGATGGTGGCGTCAAGCGCCACCGCGTGGACACCCAGGCGGCGCTCGCAATCGTGCACGCCCAGGGCATACAGCGCACCAGCGCGCTGGTGGCGCCCACCATGCTGCTCAGCGGCCACGAGGCCGCCGTCTACAGCGTAGGCTTCGACCCCTCCGGACAGCACCTGGCCAGCGGCTCCTTTGACAAAAACATCATGCTGTGGGACGTCTTTGGGGAGGGCGGCGCAAACTACAATGTGCTCAGCGGCCACCGGAACGCGGTTCTCTGCGTGCGCTGGTCGGCGGACGGTTCCTTCCTGGCGAGCGCTTCCGCGGACAGAACGGTCTGCGTGTGGGACGCGCGGCGCGGCTCGCGCAAGCGCATGTACAAGGGGCACGGGAAGGTTGTGAACGCGGTGGCTGCCAGCCGCAGCGCCAACCTGTTTGCGTCTGCGTCTGACGACTGCACTGTGCGCCTGTGGGACGTGAGGGAGCGGAAGGAGAGCCTGCAGCTGCAGACCATGTATCAGGTGCGTGTGTGGCGGGGGGGGAGGGGCGAGGTGTGGCTTGGTGGGTGGCGGGGGGCGCAGGCTGTGTGTAGAAGTCTGTATATCAGTCATAGAGACATGAAGGCATGTGTGCACCAGCTATAAATAGGAGTTGTGTTTTTCTCAAGTACGTCAAGTGTTATGTGCTAGTGCACTGCGGTACCTTTTGGGTAGCTTCAAGCGCGCATAGGTATGTTTACCTGTCTGCTAGTTGCCTCCTCCGTAGCGGTATTTATGTATGGCCTGATAATGATATAGGTCTACCATACGGCAGGTGCGTCCACCTTGGGTACGAGGCTGAGTCAGTTATCATGATGAGTCTTGGCTCGCTACTACTACTAGTAGTACGTTCACCGACCATGCACCAAGCAAGCAGCACATCTTGTGCACGGCTGCTGCACTGCTACGCAGCAGCACTGCAGTGCCACAACACCTCCACCCCCCTCACTCGCAACCGCACATCTCAACACACCCCACCCACCACCAAAAGCGCCCCCCCCCACCCCCTCAGACACTGACTCCCACCCCCACAACCCCCCACACACAACCACCACCGCCCCTTGCACCCGCCACTCCAGGTCACCGCAGTGGAGCTGGGCGTGGGCGACCAGGTGGCGTTTTCCGGCGGCATCGACAACGCCATTCGCGCGTGGGACCTCCGGCGGCCCGACGTTCCCACGGCCCTCTTCTCCCTGGAGGGCCAGCGCGACACCATCTCGGGCCTGGCGCTGAGCCCCAACGGCGCCTTCCTGCTCAGCAACAGCATGGACCGGACGCTGTGCGAGTGGGACGTGCGCCCGTTTGCGGTGGAGCGCCTGGTGAAGACGTACCGCGGCCACACGCACGGCGCCGACCGCAACCTCCTGGGCTGCGCGTGGGCGCCCAATGGGGAGATGGTGACGGGGGGGAGTGCTGACAGGGCGGTCCACATATGGGATCAGCCGTCTGGGCAGGAGCTGTACTACCTGCCGGGGCACTCTGGCACGGTGAATGATGTTCGGTTCCACCCCGCGCAGCCGATTGTGGCCTCCTGCAGCAGCGACAAGACCATATACCTGGGGGAGATCGGCGCGTAGCATGCGCGTGGGGTAAGGGGGGGGGGGGGGGACCAGCACACGCGTGAATACACTCGTGGATGAACACATATGGTTCGGGCACGGATGGCGGTGTGCGGGTGAGGATGTGCTGGTGTGCGTGTGCTGCCTGTCAGGTGTGCCTGCGCGACTTGTGCTGCGCTGATGACGCATTGCGCGCAGGTTTACTGCAGTACTTAGTTTGGTAGCGACAGGATGGCGTTGTGGAGCACCTCAGGATTTGCCATGCGAGTTTGAGGCAGCAACGACGCAGGTGATTGTGCGTGGCGCCGTGCTCGCGGGGTGCACTCTGCAACAGTTGCACCCCAAGCCATGCATTGCTTGTGCATGCTGTATGGATGTAGTACCGGTATTCCATACCTCAGTAACCATACACGCTTCAGTATGTACTTTTATTAAACTCCGCTTAGGGCGCGGAAAGCCCTTTGCACACGGTGCGCGTGACAAGAAAAAGGGATCAGGCAGGTGTGGCGAAAGAGCTGGCAATGCTCAGTATTGCGTACACTAAGGGTATGTACTACTTTGAAGTATACCGTAGTAGTACCAAGTGGTTCGAAGTATAGTTCCAAGTATGAGTATGTGCCTGCCAATGTAGCTTGTACTTCTCGCGCGCTCTGCCACACCACATGCCAGCAGTGACCAGCAGCACCGGCTGAGTACCATCTGGGCCTGGTAGGCTGCAGGCGTGGTGTGCTTATCTCCCATAGCTAGCAAGTGCATGGTGCTGACAGGTACGGACGCTTGACTTCCAATTGTGTTGAGGCTGCACATGTCCTTAAGCCTGGCATGCTGCAATGTGCTGGTGTGGATTGCCAGCCACAGAGGGTGCAGCTGGTGTTGCCATTGTATGCAGGCAGTGCCAACTGTGCATACTGTCAACACCCACACCCCCACGTTTACCAGCTAAACTGTCTCTGACGCACCGTGCAAGTACGAACTAGCGCACCCGCCCCTTGGCTTCCAGTGCCTGCAGCATAGTGCCAACAATGTCGGTGCTGCCGCAAACACAAATGGGGCTGGGTGGCAGCCTGGCACAACGCACTGGTGCAGGGCGTCTAGCGCACCTGGACCCAAGCGCCAGGGACACTGCCGAAGCTGGCATGCACGTGTGGAACCTGCGCGGGTGCCACTGTCAGTTGTCCTCCAGACTATGTGAACTACTACCATGTACTACCATGTAGTACAACGGTATAATAAGAGTACAATGGTGTACTGCTCTCTTGTGCATCCGCTCTGCACCCAAGTTGTGGGTACAGTTACAAGTCATAGGCAGGCAAACCTGTCCCACCTTTGTTCTGAATTGCATGTTTCAAGGCCTGACATGGACCAAAAGGACCAGCTCGTGGGGACGCGCTTTACGCAAAGCTCACTTGACGTCACACCTGAGGGCATACCCTTTTGACAGACCCGGTGCATCTGGTCATAAGTATGGTGTACTGCTAGGTCATAAGTATGGTGTACTGCTGTAGTACTACTACTTGTTTTTTTTGGGGGGTAGAACTGCATTGTTGAGGCAGCCGAGCGCAATACAGTAGGCACATCGCCCATGCATTGAAACATGTGCAAGCCCACTACTGGACTGTGGTGGTAGAAGGCGGCGGTGAAGGTCCGGGTGCGCAAGGTTTGGTCCACACATGGGCTGCAATTTGAGCCCATGCAATAGGCGCAACAGGTCAAACAGAGTGCCAAAGCATCCATCGGCACTGCAACCACACATGCTTGTGCACCTCTAGCAGAAGTTTGCATCATGGGATGGCTCAGAGCGACGCGTGTGCATTTACCGGTGTACAGGCGCTACAGAGGCCATGTGGCAAAGACTAGCAACCTGGTGCAGGAGAAGGAAACGGCTTGGTGGGTTGGGGTGGATTACCGCCGCTGCAGCTGCTGCTGCAAACTGTTCCTGCAAGTACTCGCTGCGGGGTGCAGCGGCAACGGAGACCCTGCTACACGTCACTAGCAACCAAAGCCGTTGATCGCTGTGTGCACAGCCGCCAAACACGCGCGCACCTACACCTGGCGGGTCCGCTTACTGGGAGAGCCTCCCTCTGCGGCAGCGCCTGAGACAGAATCTGCCCCGTCATCGCCACCAGGTTCGCCACCAGGTTTGCCTGCCGCTGCGGGGTCTTCCTGCCTCCCTCCGCCGTCCCCAAGCAGCGCTGCTTGTAGTAACTTGATTTTCTGCAGGTATTTCGAGGCCACCCACTGCAAGTCTTCGGCATCGCCCGCGTCGCTCTCCCGAAGCTGTTCCAGCGCCTTGGCATACAATTCTGGCTCCTCGAACTGGGACCAGCGGCATTGCTCCTCCAAGGACAAGTACTCGCATGCCACCCACTCGGCGTCCCTCCACGGGCCCCCATCGATGCAGGCACGGATGGCAGCCTCAGCCTTGGGCAACGTGGTCAGCCTGTCCTGCACGTAACGCCGCAATTCCAGCTGCTTTGCCGCCACTATTTGTCGTTGCACAGACTCAAACGTTGACGCGTCCAGGTAGGGCTGCAGCTCCTGAAGCCTCGTGGGCACTGCCCCAGCGTCTGCGTCGAAGTTGCAGCCCGCCATCTGGGCGGCCGCCACCGCTGCTCCTGTGGAATTAAAAGAGTTGCCTGGCCGCCAAAAAGAGAGGAAAAAAGGGAGAGTGAGGAGGGGAGAGGAAGAGAGCCCGGCAGCACCACACACGCTGGTGGTGCAGCTGCCGGTTTGCAGAACAGTAGTGAGGCTCATGAGCTACTGTACCCATTTCCCATTTCACTGTGCAGCTGCCAGCGGTGGTGTTGTGAGCGCGGCATCAGCGAGCAGACAATCCCAGCAGCAGCAGTGCGCGCGATGCAAAACCCACAACGCCGCGCTGGCAGCAGCCGGGGTCGCTGCCGCTTTCGCTGCTGGGATAACACAGGCCTTGCTGCGTATCCGGCTGTGCTAAACATGACGATGCGTTGCGAGCGAAGTGTGATCTTGCAGCTGCCAAAGGCTGCATGCGACAGCGTTTCTGTTGGGCAAAACAAACTGGCAGGTGCCGGGCAGCCGGCTGCCCGCCAGTACCCATGCGACCGCGCGCGCTGCTGATGCACAGTTTTACACCTCTTTCTGTGCATGCTACGACAGCGCACCGCTCAAAACGGTGTGTGCGTAGCGAGGGCGCCGATGCTCGGCACGGCGCAGCACGTGTTTGTTTCAACCGTGGACAGCACAGTTTGAAGCGGCTGCTGCCACACAGTACTGCTGCCGACTGCGTCTCAGGGGCCCCGCCCCGACCTGGTACAGTGCTGATACACTCACGTTCTACGCACCTGCACTGTAATGGCGACATCCGCGCCGGTCTGCGCTGCTGCGGGTGGCTCGGTGTGCTGGAAAACTGCTCCCCAAGCAAAGCTTGCGAAAACAGTTCCCTCTCCGCCAGCGCGATGATGATCGAGCCTTGGTTGTGGTCTGGGTGGCCGCAGTTTGTCGTTGTGCAGCCTCGAGGTTGGCGCGTCCAAGAGGGCTGCAGCTCCTGAAGCTTCGTGGGGACTGGGCCAGCCAGCGTGTCAAGTTGCAACCTGCCCCGCCATATCATCAGCGGCGAGCCTCTGCATGCATGTTGTGGCGCAATTTTGATTGGCTAGGACATTCCGTTGCTCTCAATGATCACCCGGAGGATTTCCCGGGCGGCCAGTGATCAGTGGGGGGGCAGGCAGGCAGCCAGCGGCGCGCGGCAGGCCCCGGCGTCAGGCAGGGGACGGTGCCGGGAGTCACAAACTCGGCCGCACACCAGTCGTAAGGCTTGCATACAGGTTTACCTTACAAAGTCCGTACAACTAACTGCTGCGGGCGGAAAGAACACACACGCACCACCACTAGTAAATTGCAATGGATCCATTATCCACCCACCATACACACGGGGGGGGATGTGTGTGCCACACACACACATGGATGCGACTTGAGCTGGGCTGAGGGCGCGTGGGCGACGGCGCAGGGCGTACGGTCCCCTGTTGCACCTCCTGCTGCGCCTGATGCACATGCGCTGACAAGTTGCCCCGTCTACTGGCCAGCTGGCGTTTCATAGCGTTTCGGTTAGCTGCAGCTTGGTCCCCGTGGACGCGTGTGCACAGGTGAGCCTGCCCAGCAGCAGGCAACGTTGCAGGGTGCCCACTTCTGGAGCAAGCGGCTCGCCGGCCAGCGTGATGCACGCGCCTGGTGTTGTGGCTGTCTGGTGTGCACCTTGGTTGCCTCATGACCTAATGCGCGCACGCACCGCAGCTGGCCAGGTGTTGTGCAGTACCAGTAAGATCGCACCCTGCCGTGTGTGGTGTTTCAATGATTGCCGGCGAAGTGGCGCTGCGCAGCTGCACGGTACATGCGGCAGGTGGTAGCAATGTCGAGCAGCAGCTGCTGTGGAACTGCGCGGTACTTGCAGCTGGTGGCGATGCCGTGGCAAGTCGGCTGCAGGATTCATCGTGCTAGCTTCGATTTTGCAGCAGGGCAGCACAAAAGCAATCCGCCGCTGTTGCGCACGTTTAGCGCCGTTCAGGCATTTCCTCCTGTAACTGCTGCGGCCTGACCGCGGTGTGCTGCCATTGCAGCCGCCAGGTGTTGTGCCTATGCCGGCGGTGCTGCTTCATAACAAACAGCAGTGCTGGATGCAGACTGCAAAGGAGGTGTGCAAGGGCACTGGGGCCACGCAGTGGGCAGCGCGCTGCACCTCATCCTCCAAGCGACGCTGGTCGACCGCCTCATGCAGCCATGCCAGCTTGCCCCCGCCATGCACTGCTGCCTGCACCATTGCACGGCGCTTGATCTCAGGCTGCCTAAGTGTGCTTGCGGCTTTCTGCCAGTGTGATAATTTGATGGTAAAAATGTCTCAGGCTAGTGCCATAGTATATGTACTCACTTTGTGCCGAAACGTAGCTGTGCCGGATAGCATGTCTACACGACACGGCAACTGAGGTCCATGTACCATTTCACCAGCTCCACGTGGGTGGGCGTATCACGTATGATGCGGGCCGCGCATAGCCTTCGCTTCATGCCATAACTTGCATGGCCTGGCTTCTTGCCCAAGTGCACATCAAAATACAAAATGCGAAAACTCCCAAATTCGAGTAACAGCAGTGCATACTTCAAAGTATTTCAATTAAACTCCGCTTGGGGCGCGGAAAGCCCTGTGCACATGGGGTGCGACTGATGAAGTCAAACAGTGCTCATACCGTAGCGGTCTACAAGGTGCTACCAGTGCCTTCGAACTACTTGCAACAGAACAACAGGTGTGCTACTAGTAGTACCGTGTGCTACTAGTAGTACCAAGTTGCAAGTTTTCGTTTGTCTACAGTCTTACCACTTGGTGGAGCTCAGTGCTCGGACACTAATTTTGGCATGCTTCACATCGTTGTGCAAGTGCACTGCTCAGCATAGGTCACGTGTGAGGGGAGGGGCACAGTATGTACTGTATATGCTGGCCGGGTCCTGCGCGCACGCCCTGCTGAGCATGGGACACGGCAGCACTGCAGTGTGCACGCTGCCTGCCCACTACACACACATGCCGACAGCGGTGCGCGCCACCAAGCACACATCACACCACACACACACTGGCAGCAGTGTCATCTCGGGGGAAAACCACGCCTGGCAGACCGCGCCCCCCCTGCTGTGTGCACGCCCGTGTGTAGTGCACGCGCCGTGTGCACACAGCGGCAGCATACGAGGCGGCGCACCCCCGCGGGAGGTTAGCGGACGGGATGGCGGGGAGGCTTGCAAATGTGCTCAGCGGGAGCAGTGCTGGCCGTGCAGTGCGTGCTGCCCCCACCGCAGGCAGCTAAGAAGTGAGCAACTGCGGAGGCAGAGACTTCGTGTGGGCACACACGCGCGGCGAGGGCACCCGGACCCTCCTCCAGTTCCCGTTTTTTACGCGCATACTTCCCCATTACCAAACCTCCACATTGGTAGATTTGTAGCGGTTGTAGTGCTACATAATCATCGAGGAGTCCAATTGGTTGCAATCCCCTGTGAGTGGCGCTGCAGTACCCCTGGGCTGGACGGACTAGTGGGGTGCCAAGATTGGAGGTGGGCGGGGCAGCGAGGGAAGGCTGGCGTGCTTCAGAAACTCGGAATGCCATAAACAACGGTGTGGGTGTGACTCGCCGCGCCCCCTTCAAGTGTGACTCGCCCCCTGACTGTTAATGTTGAACTTCCCAGCAGCGGAGACTTTGCCCCCCTGCCACATCGCACACCCAGGGCAGGCCAGGCAGCTCGCACCAGCAATCTCCACCAGCCACTCGAGCACCTCCCACTCCCACAGTTCAGCCATGGACGAGCCCCGCTCCAACCCGGTGAGTAGGTAGCTAGCTACGCTGACGACTATGCACCCTTTGACACAGCTGCAGCAACTGCTGCAGCACCGTAGGCAGCTGTGTGCGTACGCAGGGCTTGTCACGGCAGCCATCAGGCATAGCTTCATTCGTGCGTGCTCGCAGCAGCAGCGGACACGTCGCCTGCTGCTAGTACGATGATGGCATTCCCCACCACACTCGGCACCACAGTCTGATTCCGCAGCAGCATCTTTTCCCCCGTGCACTGAACCGCAGCAGTAGCAGCATTCCAAACCCGTGCATGGGCGGCGCGACTGCCTCCACGTCCACCGTGACGAGTCGCACATAGTTCTGCAACGCTCCCGAGCTCGCTAAGGCACCGTGTCCGGTTTCCTGCTCGGTCTGCCTCCTGCCCGTGCTGCTTCGCTGCCGTTCTCCTGCTGTTTTGCTGTCCTGTCGGTGGTACAGGCCCTGGCCCAGCAGCAGCACCAGACCACGGGCTGTGGCTGCAACCCGCGCTGCACCTGCGCGGAGTCCCACGGCGGTTGCAAGTGTGCCAGCGGGTGCAAGTGCCCGCCCCAGAGCTCCAGCAAGTAGGACACTACACTGCGACTGCCTAGCCCGGTCAGTACTGTGGCGCTTGTCACACCGGCCCCTCGGCTACTGCGGTCGGTGCAGATGAGAGGTGCTGGTGGCGGTAGCCTGCACAGGTGCCCACCGCCAGCACCAACTTCAAGTTAAGGCCGCATCGCACCCGGTGGGCCACAGCCACAAGCGCAGCACAGTTGACGGGGGGAGGGTGGGCTTTTTGCAGAGAGCCTGGACTGGCAATGGTCGGGAACTACGGTGTGTATCTACTTGTTTTGAGCAAGTGCAGAGGGCTCTGCAGGGGGGTAGTGCCACCAGCAGTTGCATGCAATGCCGCGTGCCTCAGCACATGCGGCGCTGCGTTCATGTGGCAGCTGTGCAGGGAGGGGCAAGTGTACTAGGGTAGCGCTTCAGTGCGGGAGAGGTGGTGCGGGTGGTGCAAGCGCAGGCCAGCGGGGGCACATCTGCTGCTCTAGGTGACACATGTAAGCAAAACATGTATTCGCCGTTTGCAAGTGCCTGGGCGGCAAGTAAAGCATCCAGGTGTGCTGGCATGCGCACCGCCCCAGGCAGGCATGTGCAGGTGCAGGAAACGGGCAATGTACACGTGTAATGGAAATGCAATGTACCATGTCAGCGGGGTCATTAGGGAGCCATTTGCAGTCAGGCGCACGTGTCATTGCTAGTGCATGCCTGTGCTTCCCAGGCATGCCTGCCCACAGTTGTTGCTCGGTTAGGGTTAGCAATGCGCACCCACACATGCCAGCCCATCTGCGTGTGTATGCCTTTGTTGTATGTGCATGGTGGCGCTCGCCACCTTGACCGGTTTTTGACCTGCACAATCTGCCAATGCGACTGGTAGATCCAATTTAGCGTGGCACTGTGTGGCATGTGCGCTAGCGCTCCTGTATCGCCGTTGCGCACACGCCGCACACAGGCGCAGTGCAAATTGCAGGTACGCCCTATTGGCAGTGCAGTGCCAGGCCAACTGGTACAGTGTGCTTGCGCGAACTGCCAACCACCATTTGAATCCTTCTACCACTATCTCTTTTGCAGTCTGCCGGAGCTGGTGGTAGCTGGTGAAAAAGAAGCCTGGGCGCGGGTAGAGGCTGTGTGTGCAGTAGTGCATCCCGTTCAGCCGCCGTGTCTAACATCGAGTACCGTGATTGCCAGGATACCGCACCACCACGCAGCGGCAAGGCCCTGCAGCCCACCTTGCGCTGGAAGGTCAAGCTGATCAGCCATTGCTGCACAAGCAGAGACACTGCTGTGTTGGTTTGGAAGTGAAATCTCATTTAGGTGTCGTGCTAGCAAGTGCGAAGTAAACCAGCGAAGGTACCAGCCTACCGGGGTGTTCCCACAGAGTTCCCACAGAGTTCCTGGACGGTTCTCCGTTACCCCTAACGGCTTGCCAGCACGGGGTAGAACCCCAGTTGTTCTGCTGAGAACTGCTGAGCACTGCTACTGCTACCGCACATGCTCCAAGTACACAAGTAGCAAGGGCACGAGGTGCACTACTTGCGACAGTATATCCTATGGCGGGCCGGTCTGCCCACTCGGACGCCCCGCTTGGCTCTCGTTGTGGTCCGTTGGTGGTCACCGTGGCTGCTCCGGCGGTGGTGGCTCACCAGTGTGTGGTGTGTGCGGCAAGCATGCTGGCGCTGTTGCTTGCAGCGCTGAACAGCGGCGACCGTGCGCACAAAGGTACTGTGTGCGTGCCACCGGGCACCGAACAGAGCACAGCGCATGTGTGCTTGTGCCTGCATCTGCATACATGCCCCCCTCATGCCAGCACCCGTCCCCCCAAACCCCCTGGTACTGTCACACTACTAAAACCAGGGCTCCGGCCCGGGGGAGGGGGCGGGGGGGGGCTCGTATAAACAAGCACGAACTGACACAGCGCCATATGAGCTAGATAAACGAAATTTCGGCATGGCATCGCACCACCTGCATTCCTCCGCCACGCGATGGAGACAAACTTTTGTAAGGTAGGGACCCCAGGTGTAGGAAATTCTGCCCACGCATAAGGCTGGTGGTGGGGAACGAGAGGCTAGAGGCCCAGGGCCTGCTACAGTTTCCAAACCCCACCATCGTTTTGGAGGGCGGCACAACCGAGCAGCAGCATGTCCTGAAGCGCACGGTGTTGAACAATCTTGTCATTTGGCTCGTCAACAGCCCGGCTCTCACAGAGCAGGGCACAGCGCTGGCATCGGGGGGTGCTCTGGTACGCCAAGGACACGGCAAACAAAGAGTCGTACCAGTGCAACTGGTGCTTCAGCGCCGCCCACCCAAGGTTGGAACCCGGATGACTATCAGAGGTCACAACCCAGGGGTGTCCTACCGAGGCGGGGCTGCAGCTCAGGCAGCAGCAGCAGCTCAGGCAGCAGCAGCAGCAGTAGGAGCAAGGACAGCAGCAGCAGCCGACTTGGCACACCCCATGTAGAGCATGCCGGCATCGGCATCGGCATGCTCTACACACGCGATGTAGAGCATGCCGGCATCGACATCCCCAGTGCCTGGCCACCATTTCCACCAGCTCGCGACATCCACACACCATCATTGCCGCACGAGCCGCCATGGTCGGCTGCTGCTGCTGACCTTCCTGCTGCTGCCTGAGCTGCAGCCGCGCCTCGTGGAGGACACACCAGAGGTATGCCCTCTGGCAGTCATTCGGGTTCTAAGGTCGGCGGCGCTGAAGCACCATCGGCACCCGCATGACTCTTTGTCGTGCACGAGGCGTACCAGAGCCTCCGCCAACGCCAGCGCTGTGCCCCGGCCAGCGCGCTGTGAGAGCCGTTTCTAATCAAGTTGAACTTGTATGACGTCTGCTGCGAGAGCTATTGGTGCAATGGATGACGAACGTTCCGCCGTTCCGCCGGTTCGGGGGTTTCCCCGGGCAGCTGCCAGCAGCAGCAGACAGCAGCAAGCGCGGCACGGCTGGCGGCTGGCGTGCCCGGACCCGGCGCACAGGCTGGCGTGTACGCTGCTATAGTGGTGACTGCCGCCGGTGGCACAGCGGAGGGAGGCATGAAGCTCCGCAACCTGCTGCTGCTTCAGCGGCACGCCGAACAGTGCAGGAAGTTTGAAGCCGCTCGAGGCTTGGGCAGAGGCTGCGACGTGGAAACGGTGCGGGTGTCATCCAGCGGCAGCCACCTGGAGAGGGGGGTCAAGCCCGCCACGGGGTCTGTCTCCGCTGCATCGTGCACCCCCATATACGCGTCGTCTATGGTGCCAGGCACGACGCACAGGGGGCGACTGCTGCGCGGCACCTTGGTGGGCGAGCCTTTGACGGTGGTGGGCACGCTTACGGTGCTGCAGGACGAGATGGGGGATATCGTGCGGGTGGCTCTGTATAACTTTGAGAGCCGCATGGGCGATGTACGGGCGGGTACCCACGTCGCCATACTGGAGCCCTTTTACAAGGTGAGCTCACTGGCATGTGCGCGAATGCCTGAAATTCCTACTCAGTACTGACGTGGTACTTCTCGAAGTATGCAGTAGGAGGGCTGGGGACAAAACATCTGACATTGCGACTGTGCTGTTCCTGTATTGAGGACACTTCCAAACAATGCCGTTTGTTGTCTGACCAGGCAACCTTGCTCAGCCGTAACGTGCATGATAAGTTGCCTGTGGAGCTCAGGCCTGTCTGCTAGCCGCAGCCCCCGCCCGGGGTTTCCTTGTGTTCACTTGTTTGGGCATACTACACTAGTAGTAGCTTCCACAGCTCTCAAAGCCTTGACACAGGCAAAAAATATTGCAAGAAGCACGAAGCTCTCCTGCCTCTGGATGACAAGTACCTATGGCAGTGTCAGCCAATTTTAAAAGTCTCCACAAACTACGCACCTCGGAGCCCAAGTATGCTAATGCAACACTGACTGAAATCTCACCCATTCGTTTTGTGTGTTGCCATCTTTGCTCGGATTGCACAACTTCTTTGCTGGTAACACGCGCTTCGCAACAGGTAATGGGGGATGGGATCGCAGGTGTACGCGTGGACAACCCCCGCGAGGTGCTGGTGCTGCCATCACTAGGCCCGGGTCTCAACGCCACCGAGTGGAGCACAGAGGGCAACCTGCACTACAAGGCCAAGCAGATGCCCGAGGCTGAGCACTGCTACACCGTCGCTCTGAGCCTGTATGATGGCCGCGCTGACTGCGACGGAGCCGCCCATCGAAGCGCGGAAGGCAGCTCAGGCGCGAGAGGCGCTGCCGCGCAGCCCTTGCTGGGGGTCATGTCCTGCACGCTGCTGAACGCTGCAGCGGCGCACCTGCGCCTGAAGGAGTTTGCGGCCGCCCTGGCGGTGGCAAATGCCGCCACCGCCGTCGACCCCGCTTGCGCCACCAAGGCGGCCTACCGCTGTGCGCAGGCGTGCCGCGGGCTAGGGGCGACTGGCGCAGCGCTGTGGCACTGCGCACAGCTGGCACGCGCGGACCCGCAGGGGGGCAGCGTCGTGGAGGTGCGGAGACTCGTCCGCGAGCTACAGCAGGTGAGTGGCGCAAACAGCAGTGCTGAGCATGGGGGGGAGGGCAGCGGCGAGAGCGGCGGTGGCGGCAGCGACGGTGCCAGGCAACAGGTCGCCCTGGCACTTCTCGGCAGGCACTGCGACGCGCTGTCGCAGCAGCACTGCGAGCCACACGCTGATGCTGCGGCCGGCAAGGCGTCGGCAGCGGAGCTCAAGCAGGCGGGCAATGCCGCCTTCGGCGCAGGGGACATGCCGGCGGCGCTGCGGCACTACTACACGGCAGCGCGGCTGGCCGCCCGCAAGGCCACGCCGCTGCTGTGCAACCGCTCGGCAGCGCGCTTGTCGCTGGGCAGGCAGGAGGCCGCGCTGACGGATGCGTGCGCCGCGGCAACGCTGGCAGCACTGTGCGGCACCGCCGGCGTCACAGCCGCTGTGGCCGCCAAGGCGCGTCTCCGCTGTGCGCAGGCGCTGCTGGCGCTGGGCCTTTTTTCTGCCGCGACAGCGGTGTGCGGCGCTGGCCTTCTGGCGGAGCCGCAGGACAAGGCCCTGCAGAAGCTGAGGAGGCAGGCTGCAGCAGCGGAAGGCATGCAGCACGTTGCGGCGGCGGCTCCAGCGCGGCCCTCACGCCTACCAAGCCAACCATCCATGCAGGAGGTGCAGCGCAAGGCATTGCAGCGCGAGTGCGACAAGAAGCGGGCGCTCAATCCTGATGGAGACAAGTTGGAGCAGATAATGCAGCTGGCCAGACTCAAGGATGTTATACTTCAACACGCTCCTGAGCTGCTCCCGCGGGGTGCTGCTGGCACTGACGAGCTGCAGGAGCTGGGCCTTGACACACAGCGCGCAGCATCGGTGAGCTGGGCAGGTATACCATGGCAGTATTCCATGTGGCTTGCCATGCATGCACCGGGGGGTGGGGGTGGTGACTCCGCCCTGGGCACCCAAAAAGTCTCTTGCTAACCTTACCTTTGATGTTGCCACTGTCGTGACCGGTTGCTTGTTGAGACGGAGTTTGTGGTCATATTGTTGCTGCTGTCATGACTCATGACGTGTACGTCCAATCAACCATCCACAGCGTGCCTACAGTGTCATTTGCCTGCCAGACTTTCGGCATGAAGTTTGCACTTTGCACACGCGAGCATACCTCAAGCCTCCTGGACACGCTCGCGCGGCAACATCATGCCACAAAGAGGGGTCTTGACCGTATCCAGCACTCAACCATGTTTGACAACCCAGCTTATCGTTGTGCTGATTTTCGTGCGCAGGTGCAATGCTTCCACAATGAGTTTGGTGCCCTCGGCAAGTGGCCGGTGGGGTCCGACATCACCGCGTGCAGCAGCCTCCTCAACAATGCCTGGGCCGCGGCGGCAGTGAACCACACGATCCAGACGTGCATCATCGGGATGGAGGAGTATGACGGCGCGATGAAGAAGGGGCAGTTCGAAAAGCTGCTCACTGGCGACATGCTTGTCAGGCTGACGCCCAGACCAATGGTGGGTAGCGGGCAGCACTTTGTGTGCTGAGCACTTGCGCTGACCAGCACTTGTGTGCTGAGCACTTGCGCTGACCCTTGCACGACACGAGTACTAGTGCACGCCACCATCAGAGCACCTCTGCTGCGAGCTCATTTCTGAGTGCCCCCGCCCAATGCGGCATGATGCCATGTACACCAATCTGCGTTAGTGCACTTCCAAGTGCATCATTATGATACACACTGAGTTGCACCCGCCTCGCCCACTGCCTTTGCTGTTGTTGTGCAGGAGCGACTGCGCTGGCTGGTCAATGCGGAAGTGCACGACGTGTGGTTCGGCGGCAGGACGGCGCATGACACTGCCGCACATCCTACACGTGTGCATGATGTGCTCCAGAGGTAACTACACAACTTGGTCCTGTGGTGTTGCGAACATCGGCACATCAGCTACGGCGTGTCTTGACTTCAGGAGCCAAGCACCAGGAAATTTCATGAATGCATGCCAGCGTGCATGTGCATATATATGTAGAGCTCTGGAGTGTGCTGGGCACTGTGCTTTGCTGCGTGCAGCAGTGTACTTCTTGAGCGGTAGTCAACTACTTCCAGTGGTCAAGTGGGCTCACGCACTGCGGCAATGCCTCACACAGTCCCTGCCATCTCATGCGCGCTCATAAAGTACAGCTCAAGTGACCACCATCCCCGGTTTGTGCCCCCCTTCCCTTGCACGCACGCTGCCCCGCCAGTTTCTCCGACAGTGACACTCGGTGCGAGACCTTCCACGCCGGCACGACGTACGTCAGCGTGGGCTTCGTGGACCTGGGAGAGCTGGCCGCCTGTGTGCTGAAGGCACCCGAGCCTCACAGAGCCGCAGAGCGCGCAGGCAGGCCGCTGCGCTGGGTGGGCTTCGAGAGGTCTGCGTACTGCGTGGCGAAGACCCTTGTTGTCGCAGAGATGCTCAAGGTCGACAGGCCTTCGACGGCGGAGTGCGTCATGCAGGTACCACAGCTGGCAGCATATGTGGCCATGCATGGACTCTCCGTGGGAATGTGGCAGGTTGTAGCCTGTGAGTCGCTGAATATATGACAGTAGTCTGAGGCAGGTGCAAGCACCAGTCAATTGCGGCATTAGCATAACGTCACCGCCATGTCAGGGACACAATGCTGGCCTCCTGTGAATCACAAGCAAGTACGGTACTTGATTGGCTGTCTATGCTGTTGTCGCACTTACCAGCTGCAGTAGTGCTCGCTGGACGCCTGATGAGTGCAGCAGCTTTTGCGTTCGCCGGGCCATCATGTTGCATACACAGCGGCTGCGTACGCCCTGACACGGCAGTGTCATGGCGTCCAGGCGCATGCGCGCATGTAGCACTGCTCGTGACCGAGTGGCGTTGACGTGCGCAGATGGCCCCGGGGCGCATCGGAGTGATGTGTACATACAGCATGCCAGGCTTGAAGTGCGCAGTGCTATTTTGTTCGCCAGCAACAGCATGTTTGACCATGCATGCTTTTTCCAGTCACACGCACACCATGTGCACAGGGCTTTCCGCGCCCCAAGCGAAGTTAAATAAAGGTTGCATGATGATAATAAAATTTTTAAAAAGTACATGAACCCGGCATCAGTACAGATGTGCCACTAACAGTCTGCTTACTTGTAGCGGTTGCACATGTCAACAGCATCCGTGCGCTATGCATCTGTGCTGACAGGTGTGGTACTCCGCCACCTGGAGCTCGGCAGCCCTGAGTGCCTTCCGCTCTGCAGTCACAACACTGGTCGAAGCAGCGGTTGCAGCCGCTGAGGCTGAGGCAACGGTTGCAAATTCAGGCAACCCACTGCGTGACCAAGACGTGCAGCAGTTCCTCGGGCACTGGCAGACGGCACTGGTGCCCCTTGCGGAGGCGCGGCGCATGTGGCTCGAGAGCGTGACCAACTCATGGAGCATCATCGGGAACTTCAGAAGGGTGTGTACGCCTGTCCGCAACCATACCATTGACCATTGTGCACGCGTTGGCTTTGCGGCAAGCCTTGCTATTAGTTGTACAGTAGATAAAAACTTAGAGGTCCTTCCCTTGTGTGGTACATAAGGCGTCACACACTGCAGAGGTGCAGGGACGCGACGAGCATGCACACAAGTGCGTGGTCCGACTGCGGCACTCACGTTAGACAATGTTGACTCTCACGTGTCCACGGGTCACGGCGTTTACCGTGTTTTATACGTTATACTTCGAAGCACCGGTACAACATATTTCTACGCCCCAAAACGCGATGTACCGCATATTGGCCGTAATAATACGTCTATCTGTATACGTTATATGGCGTACTCACACACGTTACACGGCGTATAATGCAGATGTCATACGCTAAGACGCAGCACCTTTCTAGCCCGACCTGCCCCTGCTGCTGGTGCGCCGCGCATGTGCCTTTCCACGTGCAGCTGGAAGACCGCATGGCGCTGTGCGCGTACGCCATCACTGGCGACGTCATCCCCCCCCCCAGCAGCCCCTCTGCAGGGTCGGTGCTGATGTTCTCACAGCCACCGGCCAGCGCCGCGCGTGCCTCTCGCCAAAACGACGAGGTATTCCTGCGGATACTTGCGCCGGACCTCCTGTGGGAGCGATGCCTGGAGAGCGGTGAAGACGTCACGACGGCGGGGATGCGACTGGTGCTGGGGCGCGTTCAGAGCCTGGCTGAGAAGTTACGGAAGGGGCAGGTGGGATACGAGCTGAGGGTGCAAGCATCGCTGCCAGCCGCGCAACGGTGACACTGTTGCCGTGCACAACCTGTCGCGATACATATGCTGTCTTTGCTTTGTTCACCCCTTTGCACGGGTCCGCCCAGGGTGACGGCGCTTCCTGGCGAGGAGAGCTAGAATGTATCGCTCCTAGATTGAGTTTTCATATGTTTGACGATGCCTGTAGCAAATTGCGTGTACGCGACATGTCAAGTGCGGAGCTAAGGCTAGAGTCGGGAGCGCTCTACGTGCGTAGTCATATACTTCGCAGTATGCTTGCTACCGCGTGCACTTCACACCTGGTGTGCAGGTGACCCTGGAACTGCGACACGCAGCTGTCCGCCCGGACGCCACCGACTTGCTGCGCGAGATCTCTGCCCTGCAGCCATGGGCCGTGAGCTGGTCGAACGTGTGCGACGATATGCACCCCCGTGCATTCCACGCAATGGCCCGTGCTGCATCCAATGCCAGTGGTGACAGCATCCACTATGCGTGCAGGTGTGTGGGCACACGCCGAATCGCAGAACACAGGCCAGCCTAGGAAGCTCAGCCGGATGTTGCAGGCAGCGCCAAGCTGTGCAGCACTCAGTATTACCATTGTCCATTTGTACGCACCCTTTTGTGTGGAAGATGAGACTGCGTTGATATCATAGCGCAATCCATGCGCTTTCGAAGCTGCGCTGCTCGGCGCAGCCCAAATGCTGCTAGATTAGCGCTCGCGTGCACATAAGGTGCCACCCGTCCGCTATGTTCAGCGGCACTCAAGGCTTGCCGGTGCGGATGCTAGCTGTGCGAGTTTGGCCCACACCATCCCAGTATCACACGGCTAGTGATGGGTCACGGCGTATACGGTATTTTATACGGTATACTGAAGTACCACATACAGGTTTTTTTTTTTTCTACGCCCAAAAACGCGATATATGGCGTATGTGCCGTATAAATACGTTCATCTGTATACGTTATGCGGCGTATTTACATGCTTTTGAAATACGTTATACGGCGTATGACGCGAAAATTATACGCTGTGACCCATCACTACACATGGCAAGGCTGACGGCTGCTCTTGCTCACCTGCTGTCTGCATGGTGTATTGTGCGCATGCAGCAACAATTGGCTCCGAGAGGTGCACGGCGCATCCATCTATGACACGGTGCTCTCCCCAGTGTCCGCACCAGCGGCGAAGAAAGCCCGGAGGGAACTGGTATGGAGTACTTTTAGTAGTTGTACTTCGAGTAAAGTACTAAAAGTAGAATTTCACACAATGTCTCAGGTCACCTGCAGGGCATTGCCGCGTCTGTGGAGCAGGAGGGCCATACCACACCACATGAACTGCTTCCGGAGCATGTGCAGTGATGCTGGCTGGAGTGCGCATCACAGGCAGCTACTAGCAGCTGCCAAGCAGCTGCAAAACAGCTGCTGCGTAGCCAATCGGTCTTCAGCGCTCATAGACTGACAGGCAGGCTGCTCACTACTGTGGTGGTTGGGCTCACTTAGACGCTGTGCGGGAGCGTGACCCGATGTCGACAGCCAAGTGGCACAGTGCTCTTTTGCCCAAGCATAACAGTTGGGGGGCAATGCCGGAAACTGTGGTGGTAGTGCTCACTTAGACGCTGTTCGGGAGCATTACCCGATGTCGACAGCCAAGTGGCACAGTGCTCTTTCGCCCAAGCATAACACTACACAGTACTACAGGCGGCCATATGGCGTACATGCCTCTGCCACTGTTGTTCATATGCCACGGCGGTGCATGCTTGAGCTGACCAGCGCTTTGGAAAAAAATGCAGGATAGCTGCTGCGCATGGCAGCCACCTGAAGCGGTGAGCCAATGTCTTTAACTTCGTCTCGAATTACAAGCTCAGAACCAGGTACGGTGCTCAAGCCATAATTACTAGTAGGGTTGTGCGAAAACGTTTATGAGCAAGCCAAATACTCTGAAGTACGCCGTATACGGAGCGTATATACAGCGTATATGGCTGATGTTTTGATTTGAAAAAGTGGGAGCAGCAGCTCGCCGCAGGCGTGTGTGGGCATATCTGGTGCTCTTGCATGGTGGCCGGCCCAGCATATGAAGTTACTGCAGATGTTTTGACAAGGAAAAAATGTCCATCTACATTTTCGTGCAACCATAGCCATAATGGTTGTCACCTGCTGTTGCATGCCATGTGGGTTGTCACCTGCTGTTGCATGCCATGTGGGCGGTCAGGTGGAAGCGTCGTTCACGGCCATCGAGGCCATGTACAAGGGCGCAGGCCTGGAGGCAATCCTGGTGCTGCCGCCCGTGGACCACCCAGTCAACATTGTTGACTACTGCCTGTCTCAGACGTGCGTAGAGAGGTGAGTGCCTGATGGTGCGCTCCAAGTTTACATGGCGCGCACCGCAGGAATGTACCGAAAATGTGAGGCTGCCCCCCTGACAATTTAGTACTCCACTGAAGTATGTCCACACTGACGTTCATCAGTTCTGTTTGCACTTTGGCAGCAGCGGCTGGCAGGTCGTACTTAGGCACTAGCCCTTGGACAGCCCTATAACCGAGATCACGGAATACCATTATGGTAGCAGTGTACTACTAGCAGCGAAGTCGCGCTGCAAGACTTACAGCCGAGATCTACAGTAGACCAGCAGGCAGACAGGCCCATGGGCAGTGATGCTGTGCCCATCACAATCCTCCCATTACATACTTCATAAATACATGCTTCAAAGTGTATATGTATGTATACAGTAAGTATATGTACATCTATACCATGCTGCAGAAGTATACCATACATTAGTATTTATACACTTAAGGTATTTGTATACTTCAGGAGTGCAACAGTAAATACCTAAACAGCTACCGTTCACATTTCTGATCGGCTCCACCCTGCTACTTAAAACCATGAGCGTCGAGCACGTTTGTTTACGAGGTTTCTGGACTTGCAGGGTAGGCAAGTGCCGTTGCTGCAGTTCTGAATCACTCACGCCGTTCAATGCAACATGCGCACTGGCATGTGCAAGTGCCACTGGCAGTGCCGCATCCGCATGCATACGCAAATAATGCCGCCCCCACCATTGCATAAGCACGGCCCACACCCAGGTGCAATACTGACTTCGTGCAGCATCATGCCCCGTGGTGCACCTGCCTGGTCTGCTGGCGTGCGCACTGCACCAGCACCGCAAACCGAACGTGCACACCCCGCCGGGCGGCCGCTGCCCTAAAAACAAAACTGTTTTTACTTTATTTTTCTAAAAAGTAAAAATATTTTTCTCATAAAAAATCTAGGTTATTTCTTTGTAATTATTTTTTATTCAGTTTGAAAATTGTTCCAAAAACTTTTTGAATGTTATATATACCTGAGTATATTCGACCCTACTGATGCCCGCCCGCACCCGTGGCCACTGCCATCGGTCCTGAACTGCTGTTGCAACACATTGACGAAGCTGGGTCGACGCGTTTTTCAAGGAAGCAGACGTGCCTGGGCAGCCCAAGTGCCGCGTGGCACGAGCGGTCCGCGGCTCGTACAGCATGTTTGCCCAGTTTCTGGGCGGCATACACATGGCTTTCAAGTACGACCCCACTGTCCGCATGACAAACACCAGTCCGGCGGGGGTGCCCCATGTGTGAGCCATGGCTCTCACGTGCAAGCCAGCTTGCCTGACAGGCCCATAAAGAGTGTGAGGTAGGGACTCCAGACGGCGGTATATCCTATGGCGGGCCGGCCTGCCCACTCGGACGCCCCGCTCGCCGCTCGACCTGGCTCCCGTCGCGGTCCGGTGGTGGTGGCCCGCGTGCTCGCACCAAGCAGATTTCTTGCAGGGCTTGCTGTCAGTGACTGCTACCCGGGGGGGTCTTGCCTTGGCAAGTGCTGTGAAAGCAGGGGAGGGTTGACCCTGAGGGCATCCCATGTAGACCTTCGAAGTTGTGCATGTTTTGTAGCGGCACCCAAAGGGGTCTATGGAACCAAGTCCTAATTGCACAACTCTGGAGCTGGCTAAATGAGCACGCATGTACATAATGATGCTGCTTTCGGACGCATGAGGGAAAAGGCTGCACACCCTTCCCATCGAATGCAGGCGTGATTCGATGATGTTCAGGAATACCATCCCAGAGGGAGTTGAATTGGAGCCAGTGCTTTTTTCCAGTGTCACACATGTCCCTGCAAGTCGCCTCTGCAGTTGTCTGATCTGTCACCTTCTAAAATGCCCAGTGATGCGCAGCAAGCATCATTCACCAGTGCAACAATACTAAACATCGGCCATGTAACACCACATGAGCACGTGCCCCAGGGGTGTCGACTGTGGCACATCTGCAGATGCAACACCCGGGCCAGAGTTAGGGTGGCACGAAAACGTACTACTATATGGACTTTTTTCCTTGTCAAAACATGTGCAATAACCTTCATATGCTGGGCCAGCCACCATGCAAGAGCACCAGATACTACCCACACACGCCTGCGGCAAGCTGCTGCTCTCACTGTCTTCAAAACATCAGCCACATGTACATCAACTCGAAATGGATGTGCATACACGTACGCTGTAACACTTCACGTACACGTAATATACTTCAAAAGCATGCTCCGTATACGGCGTACATGGCTTGCTCACACTAATACTACAGTAGCGTCCGTTTTCGCGCAACCCTATCCCGAGGCCCTCCAGCGCCTACACCACTCCACACTGCTGGCTTGAGATAAGGGAGTGTGCAGTGTGGCATAGGCACAGAAGCAGCGGTGTGCAGCAGGCAGGGTCCGCAAAGTGTGGTTGCAAGATTGCACACCTTCCCACCTCCTTAGGCGCGCCAGAGCAGCTGCGTCTCTTTGCCAGGTCCAGGCACGACTAGTGATGGGAACTTCAAAGGGCGTGTTCTTGAAGTATACTTTAACAAATTCGGAATTCGGGAAGTACCGACATACTCGAAGTGTACTTCAGTGCTTGTGTACCAAATTAATGAACACGTGCCACAACATACAGCGTCTCTTTACACTCAAAGATGCGATATACGGCATACAAGGGGACCACAACGTATGTGCTATTAGTATTATAAGTTGTCACACGCCATATGTACATCTACATGATGCGGGTATAATGACAACACACTCATATGCTGTGGCCTGTCACCAGCAACAAACTGAGCGCATATTCCGGCCTGCAGAGTGGCAGACGGCATGTGCACAGTGAAAAAGCCAACCCCGTACAGCGCTCGGAAGCACGTAACACTGGGCAGCACATCGCACCAACCCCTCCATTGCAATGGCATCCAGCACCTTCCGCCCCTGCTCCCACACGGGTTTGCAATAAAACCAGGACACGAGTTGCAGCGTTTTGCGTAGCGTGTACTATGTATTTGTCAAATGTGTACCAGTAGCAGTAGGGAACCCACATTATGTGTGCGAGTAGGGGGCTTCACTTGACCAGCCGGGGATGTGGGCCCCCGTCGCCCCACAAATGTGGGCCACCCACACACACCAGCACAGGTGGATTGGGCTAGTGAGTCATCAACGAAACCCTCCCAGTACGTGAACTCGTACAATGCGTGCGTATCAGTGCACCTATCGCCACTGCAGCGGGTGGTGCATACGACACACACGCCGCAGGCATCAGCATGTTCTGCCGGCTGTGCAGCGCTGGCTAACGTACTGCGCACCAAGTGTGCCACAGCTCTACGGGGTGGCACTGCCGGCTGCTGCCTGGCTACGGGTGCGCTGCGTGTAACTGCTGGCCTCTGCTGAGCACAGCGTCCTCAAGCGGTTCCGCGCGCCACAGCAGCTGCTGAGCAGCAGCGGCCTTCGGCAACCACAAAACTCGCTGCTGCCGCATCACAAGCCCTGAAGTTGGGACCAGAGTTGGAACATCGCAGTGGCACCGCGAACAAAAAAAAAGGGGTTGTGCAGGCGTTTAACACTAGCGGTGTGTGGCCAAATCTGTCGGCGGGCGTACCAGCTACCAGCACGTGCTTTACGACCTGCTTCGCCACCTCCACATTGTCACTCTCAGGAGCCTGCTAGTCTGCGGCACGATTGCTCACATGAAGCGGTCAACACCTGCGCCACACACCGATGGGGGCTTGCCTGCTCGCATCTTTTGCTGCACACTCCACACGGAAGTAACACCACCGGGATGCCACAACGGCAGCCGGCTACCAGGTCAAGAGGGCGTGCGGGACGTCCGAGTGGGCGGGCCGGCCTGTTTGCATAGGATGTACCGCCATCTGGAAACCCTACCTCACACACACAGCAACGCTCCGCACACTGCACAGGCATGCCACGGTCCCCCACTCACCGGGAACGCCAGCCGCGCGCAGTACAGGTCACACCAGGTTGAAGTTGAAGTTATGTACAGGGGCTGCAGTTGAAGTTGAAGTTGTCATCGGCGGATGTTGAAGTCTGTGCAGGACTTGAAGTCTGTGCAGGACTTGCTTGCCGGGTGCGTTGCGCGCGTTGGAGAACTCGGCGCGTTCTATGCAGCTGTGAACGCCAGCTATTTGCAGTACAGGTCACCATGTTGAAGTTGAAGTTGAAGTTGTCATCGGCGGATGTTGAAGTCGGTGCAGGACTTGGCGGCTATGTCGCACTCGTTGGAGAAGTCTGCGCGCTCTATGGAGCTGTGAGGGCTGCCCTTGGAGCGCAGCCACCCCCGAAATGACTGCGATTTGTGAGAGCGGCAGCAGGGGGGCAGTCGCGCTACACTGAAACAGCAGCACAACCAGAACAGCTCTAGCTTCGACCTGGACTTGAATGCGCACTGGTACCATTTTGCCAAACTAGTTCCCCATGTCAATTACTGTTAATAATCGTGCCGGTGGCTCCATAGAGCGGCTTAGCAGTAGGTGCTAGGGCATATCACGTTTGAAGGCATTTGTGTGGATCCTAAAGTAACGTACCCCCCCTTCCCATCATATGTGGCCACACAAGTGGTTGTTGGCCCGGGCAGCTTCTTTGGAGCTAGACGGTAGTCACACATGGCTTGTGTGAGCGGGCACAGGAAGACCTGTGGCCTCAGTCAGCCGCCACATGCAGCAGCAGCACCACCGCAACTCCTATTTTAGAAATGCGCTGTATTTGTCCAAGGCATAACATACTACCTGTACGTACTTTGAAGTGCGTAGTACTTCAAGTCTGAAGTACTAGTATACTGTAGCCCTGACCCGTCACTTCTCGCAGTTCTGTAGCCGCGCATGGACGACAAGCAGATGCGCCACTGAGTTGCTGGGCGACTGTACACCTCTCCACAGCAGATGTTTCAGTTACAAACTTGAAGCAGCTGGCAGGCTGGCACAGTTGTGGGCAAGAGGGCGCGTCTACTCCTAGGCAGGTTGAGCCCTAGGTAGCCTGCCGGCGGCTCAGGCCTGCTATGACCCTTTCTGTGTTCGTATGTATACATACACTGCCATGCATTTGCCATGGCCACCAGTGGGCGTGCTGGCATACATGACATGGGCTCTTGCACGCCCCACAAGCGCAAATAAAAAACTACTCCTGGGCTTACCTCCATAACTGCAGGGGAGCCTTCAGCGTGCCCGCTGACCGTCCCTCGCGTAGTGTTCATGCACCAGCCTGGCGTTGCACGTACAGGCGCCAAAACAGTGCAGCGAGTGTGCACAGGTGTGCACATCAGCAGCCCCGCAGCGGACGCAAGGCAGCGCCATCCAGTGCACAGCGCTGCACACCGGTTGGTTTGGTGGGGCGTACCGCCAATGCAGGCACGCGCTCACTGCTGCTTCGTCCCTGGCGATGCATGCGATGGCCAAGCGGCAAGTGCGTTGTGAATAGCAACTTCAAGTGTTGTGATGAAGGCAGGCGGTGATGCGCGACGGCTTCCCGAAAGCGGCTGCAAGGAGAGGTTGACAGAAACTTGTAGGGTTGGTTGCCGGCATCTTAAGTTCTTTCTCAAGTCACTCCGTAGTTCGTAGAGTTATTTTGCCGTAACCTTGTAATACTTGCACCACATTCAATTAACTTTTGTGCTCAGCACAGCAGGGCGACCACTAATGTCAAGGCATCGTAGGCTGTACGCATCTGCAGCGGGTATGATGGAAATACCGTTGACCGCGATCTCCAGAAACTTTAATTGCGGCAACCCTACATGTACTACAGTAGTATTTTTTTACATTACTATGATTAGTAAGTAATTCATGTGCGCAATATTAGGATTTCGGCAATGTCAGAATAACAGCATGGGGGCAAGGTGACAGAAACACAACCCACTGTTGGGTGAACAAGCGGTCTCATTCAGGTTGGAGTTCCAGGTGTCCCAAAAGTGAGGAAGGTTCTGAGGTCAAACTAGGTGGACAAATCACCCCACAGGCTTCAGCCTGGCATTTGGCCCCAGCCACGGCAGTATCTGGGCTTAGCAGCCATTTAGGTTTCTTTCACTAGGCCAGATTCTGACAGCAACCCTAATTTCTGAACTCCAATAATTTTAGTTAGGATGAATTAGAAGAAGTGAAGTGTTTTCCATCTTCAACTTCAGTTACTTTAATTTGGATGTTACGGTGGTTAATAATTTTGAAATTCACTCACTTAAATCAATAAAACCTATGCACTCACCCACTATGCCCAGCCCATCCGCCGTCTGCTTGGTGTACTTCCTGAAGAAGACCCCCTGCACCTGCTCCATTACAGCAACAGTTACACACACCAGCAGCAGGTGAAGTGCGAACAGTTTCAAAATTCAAGCGTGAGCGAGCCATTAATAATACGCGGTGTCAACACGCGGGCCGTCGCTCGCTGCAATGTGATAATAGTGTTAAAATAATAATAATAATAATAATAATAATAGTGCCCTGGTTGTTGTGTTGGACAAATGTGAAATGTGTCCTCTGCCTAGCAGGGCCTAGCTGTACCACCCATGTGTAACCGGGCTGTCCTGAGTGTGTGAGGTTGTCACCACTGCCTGGTGCCTGCATTAGCTGGGTAAGCCTACCGCTGTCGGCCGGGCACTACCGACATGTTTTTGCAAAGTGAGAGGCCAGCAGTTTTGGCTGTCAGGAGCAGCGCACAGGTCCGTCCAGGGTGACGGCCCCAACCGGTGAGGAGACCTAGAGTTTATCGCTCCTAGATTGAGTTTTCATATATACCGGTGGGGAGACCTAGAGTTTATCGCTCCTAGATGAGTTTTCATAAATCAGACGACTCACTGGCGGCACAGGAGAGCGGGAGCAGGTTAGAATGGCACTGGTGGCTCAACAGCGGCAGTCAGGCTGGCAATGAGCACAGCTGCAGCAGCACCGGCAGCTTGCACCTGCATGAAGCAGACAGAGCAGCGTCAAAAAGTCGACCTGGCGGTGCGGGGAAGACAAGTGGTGCACGCACCTTCCCAAACACCTCGAAGTCGAACGACTTGAGCGCCATGGCATCCGCAGCGGCGCTCAACAGCACCAGTACCAGCAGCAGGAGCACCAGCCGCGGCAGCCGCAACGCTGATGCCGACAGCTCAGCACGTTTGGTGGCGAGATTTGCTGCCTCACTGTCAGGAGGCACAGACTCGCGCAATGCCTGATGCCTCGGCGCTTGTACGTTGCCTTTGCAGGCTGGTGGCAGCAACCACCGCGGCGGCAGCAATCACCGCAGTAGCAGCAGCAGCCGCAGTAGCAGCAGCAGCCGCAGCAGTCTCTGGAGACTGTCTTGTGCCACTCCAACTTCAACTACACAACTGCAACTCCATCATCCAACTTCAACAATGCAGGCTCCCCCCTTCTCATGCCTTCTGAAGCTGCGCGCTGTGACTTTCCGGCGCATCAGCATCACCAGCAGCAGTCTCTCGCCAGTCAGTGCCACCACCGTCACTAGTGCCGCTGTGGCCGCACCCCACCTGTCGCCATGAGTAGCCTCACGGTGATGTGGCAGGGGCGGCGCAAGGCTGTTCGAGCTGCCCCCAACGCCCCCATGAGCTCCGTTCTGGCGGATGCCTGCACTGCACACGGCCTCAGCGGCAGCGCAGGGTACGCGCTGTACCACAAGAAGGCGGCGGTAGACCTGTCACAGCCATTCAGGCTCACCGGCATACCTCAGAACACAACGCTGGAGCTGAAGGAGGGGGGAGTGCCGGCTGCCTCAGCAGTGGTCAGGGTAGGAGTGAAGCTTTCGACAGGTGACGAAAGCCCCCCCCGCGCAATACTCCGGTGTGCACGTTGCAGGCAATGGGTGTTGGATCCACACGGCGTGAACAAAGTAGATAACTGCGCATGCAGCGGGTCCGTGTCACAGGTCTAGCCCGTTGCTCTGGTGCATGCCTTTTGCTCAGGTGCCGTGACGCGTTCAGCAGTCCACTCCGGACCAACTCAGCTACAAGTGGGGTGCACCCGGCTGTTCACCTGTGCTGCCCTGTTTGCAAGCACACCGTTGTCACAACCGCACCCACCTTCCAACACACCACAGGCCAGCGGCTGCAGGGCTCCTACCCCGCGGCGGCCACCCTGGAGCAGGTGCTCTTCCACCTGCTGGGCACCAACGGCAGCTCCCTGGGCCCCCTCGACGGCGCCACCGTCCAGTTCATGCGCGCCACCTACTCCGGGTCCGAGCTGTCCTCCACAACCCTTGCGCAGATGGGGCTGCACGGCGGCAGCGCCATGTTGACCGTCACCATAGCAGGCAGCGGCGGCGCCAGCGCACCTGCTCAGCAGCAGCAGGCGTGTGCTCAACAGCAGCAGGAGCGTGCTCAGCAGCAGCAAGCGCCGCTGGTGGAACCGCCGGCGAAAAGGCTGGCGGAGGGTTCGCCGGGCGGCGGGGGGTGGGGGCACGCGCCGCCGCAGCCGCCCGCCGCTGCGGAGAGCAAGAGCTCTTTCCCTGTTGGCACGGGGGGGGGGGGCGCTGGGGTGTCGCTGCCGCCGTCTGCTGCCGTGCCCGTGGCAGCTGCGCCAGCGGCGGCGATGGCGCCGGCAGCGCAGCAGGGTGTTTTGCAGGCCAGTGCTCAGCAGAACGATGGGGGTTGCGAGGAGCACAAGGCGAGTGCGCCACCTTCGCAGCTGGCGGTTACGCCGACAGTTACACCGACAGTTACTCCAGCAGCGGGGGCGGCCCAGCCGGCGCCCATGGAGGTGGACAGCGGAGCGGGCGCTGCTGCCGAGCAGGCAGCCGGTGGTGCTCAGCAGACGAACAGTGGTTTTGGCAGCGCGGCTTCTGCTGAGCACCCGGAGATGGGGGTGGCGGCGTGCGAGGCGGCGCTGGAGGCGCTGCGCAGCAGCCACTTTGATGCGGATGTCGCGGAGTGCGTGGTGACGCTGATAAAGTATGTGGATGGGGTGCTCAGCAGACCGGGGGAGCCGCGCACGCGCACGATACGCGTCGGCAATGCCGCGTTCAACACCAAGGTGAGGGGGCGTTTTGGGGGCTGGTGGCGTGTGCTCTCGTTCCGCACCTGTGTTTTTGCACCAGCAAGCGGTGCTGCAACACATGGTTTCAACATACTTTCATGTTGTTTTTGAGGTACTTGGTATGTACAGTACTTCAAAGTGTTTCACTACTTGAAGTATGACGACCGCTGCCCCCCCTTCCGGCCTGCATGCGCCCAGGTGGGTTGCCTCACCGGCGGCCCCCAGTTTCTGCATGCTGTCGGTTTGTAACCGCCGCCGCGGACGGCAATGCACACATAGATATGGTATATACGAGAAGTATATACTCATTGTTACGACAACATACTATCACTTGAAATGTAACTGTAACACCCGTTCCCCCACATGTGCGCAGGTGGGCCGCCTCACCGGTGGCCCCCAGTTTCTGCTCGCCGTCGGTTTCGTACCCACCGCCGCGGACGGCAGTTCACACTACTTCTTACTTCACAAGTACTTCTTTTTAGAATCATTAAGTACTTTTTCTGAAGTATGTGCATTCTTGCAGCAACATACTTCTCGAAGTACATCTACTTGGAGTATGTAACTGACACACCCACCCCGCCCGGCCTGCGTCCGCGCAGGTGGGCCGCCTCACCGGCGGCCCCCCGTTTCCAGGGCTGGGGGCTAGATTTTAGCCCCTAGCCTTTAGCCCGGGCTACCCCGGGGCTAGCCTCAGTGGCTGTGGGCTAACCTGCAAACACGGGCTACACCCTGCAGTGAAAGTGCATGGCGTGCAGCAGCAGCAGCGCCAAGCCGGTAGGGGACACGTTCACCCACCCACCCATCCCTTCATTGTTAAAGAGGGAGCAGGGAATGGGGTGGAGGGCATTTGGGGTGACTCCGACTCACT
>JAULBY010060977.1:0-10471 GCA_032358315.1 Ophiocytium majus | reverse complement strand
TTCGATACGCCCATGGGCTCCCCTTCTGCCTAGACTCCCGAGTTTATCAGGTGTCTATGGATTTGGGGGAAGTCCAGTATTTTCAAAGAACCTATATTCTCCTTGAAACAAATACCATAGATTCGAGTGTCTTTGTACTCCAGAAAAAAACTTTCAAGAAATCCGTTTACTGCTTCTGAAATGAAACCTTGATTGGAGTGGTCTTTCAGTATACCGTAGCGCAAATCAATATAACCACTGCTTCCAACAAATTCTGCTCCAACATATCCAATTGAATAGTTGCTACTCTTTTCCAGAAGAATCTGATATGTCCCAAAACCGAAATCAACCCAGTGTTTTCTTCTTTCTTGTATATGATCATCAATTTCTTCCTGACTGTATACACGCCCTAGTGGTAGAAACCGAGTAGAGTCGCCGTCAATCAGGAATTTATTGAAGAAAAGTTCGTCACAAGTCTGACTGTGCAAGAGCAATAATCTTTTTGTGTTTATTTCGCTTCTCATTGATACTCAAGACCTTATGGATTCGACTCGCCCGCAGGGTCCAACTAACACGCAAATGACCTTTGTCTTGGGTTGTGCCAGCCTTGTTTTGCAAGGGTCGTGATGCCCAAATAAGTCAGAACCCAACAATTGATCGGTTAATAAGTCTTTTCGCTAACGCGATCGATTCCGACTCTGCCTCAACAAGGAGAATCATCGACTGGCTGGAATTGTCTTGAAAGACCTCGAAACGCTCTGATGTACCAACCATTCGAGAAATACGGACTTCAATGCTGTACTTACCGTTGGGGAGTCTTTTTGAGAGGGTTTTAAGGCTGTAGTCACGATATTGCTCAGCAATCATTTTGCATTCCAAATTTATGCCCGAAGGGTCCAGCTAACGCTGTTTTAACCTGCAAGCCCGTTCGCGAAGCGATTGGCACGTAATTTGATATCCCATATCAAATTACGTGCCAAAGGGCGCCGTCAGGTTGAAAACTATGTTAGCTGCAAGTCGCTACAACTTACGATGGTACCTTACAATTTCTTGATCAAGAAAGTCGATCACGTCAGTCTTCCCTTCAACCGAAAAACCCATTCGCTCATAGAAAGATCGTGAGGCCTCATTAAGCTTAAACACCCAAAGTGTCATATGTGAGTAATTTCGGGCGCGAGCTTGTTCTATTGAGTATTCAACAAGCGCACGACCGTACCCCTGCAACTGAAATATGGGTTCAATGTAGACTGCCCACAGTTCAAATGAACTTGGTAAATCACTGTCCCTTGCCGGTCCAATTATCAGAAAACCTTTTATGATTGTGGATTCTACGATTACGTATATCTCTTCTGTCTGGTTGGTGATTGCATTCGTGAACGCTTCGATTCTTCTTGATACGATCATCTTTCCGTAAAGATACTGTTGTGTCAGAAAGCCATTGTATGCTGTCCGCCAACCATATACCTGGATTTCGGCAAGTCTCGATGTATCTTCCAGTGTTGCTTTTCGAATTTCCACAAGTCACTCCGCTTAGTTTCAGTTTTCACCGGAAATGGTCTATTTCTCATTCGCATAGATGTCAGACTGAAATTTAACTTCACGGGAACATTTCGAGCATTTGAATCGAAAATACGGTCGATGACCGCCCATCGGGTCGATTCCGTGGATTAGTTCCATAGTTTTTGCACCGCATGCCTTGCAGCCTAGAATTTTCACAGTGAAGCTGCACCGAACACAACTGAATCGATAGCCTGTTTGAAGTGCCTCTGAGTAGATGTCGTTCCAGATTCCACCTTGGCATTTAGGACATCGAACAACTTCAGATTCGCCCACTACGCCTCCCCTATTTTATCTCCGCCCGGAGGGTCCAGCTAACGCTGTTTTAACCTGCGTTTTGGGTGGCGCGAGCCTTGCTTTTGCAAGGGTCGTGACGCCCAAATAAGTCAGGTTGAAAACTTTGTTATACGCACGTCGCTGGTTCCAAACGATCGGAGAATCCAGCACTGGTCGACAATCTTGTGATCTGGCAATATGAAGACAACCTTGGTTCACTTCTTGCCGTAAATGTCTTGGTGATCGCCTACGTTGACCAATATCACCTCTTTCTCGGAAATAAGAAATTCAACTGAAATGCGGTATGAGAGATTGATGGACACAGAGTATCCGCTGAATCTGCTTGTCGTGAATGGATGAAGCCTAAGAGATGGGTGGTACGGATTGAGTTCAAGCAACGTGAGGCACTTTGCATATTGGTTTCTGACCTCAGGGTGCTTTTTGAGAAATCGCCTTGCCTTATCTTCGTAGGATTCACTGAAGATCAGCTTATACATTCTCAATCCGGCTCATGTGGTCCGCAATTGAACCAGATTCGAACCTGCCCTCTTCGATGTCCTTCTTTGTTTCCTGGATAGCAGCATCCAGCTCCAGCTCTCTCAGCTGGTTATACTCGTCGATGGACAGAACCACATACTTTTCTTTGCCGCGCACTGTTATGATGACACCATCATTGTCTGGGACCAGTTCGTCAATCGCCGTGATTCCTTTGACTTTCAGATCGTTCGCCGTGATTTGCGCAATCATGCCATCCTCCGATCTCTCAATAGTATTATAGACAGCACGTTTAAACAAGTCACCTTCGATGCCTTCAAAGGCTTGTGTCCTGTAAAAGACACTTTGCCTAAGCCATCAAACTCCTATCTATCGATTTAGAAAAGATTTAGAAAGTCAAACTAAACACGAGATCGTGCGAAATGAATGATACAGGACATTAGTTTATGAATTGGTGCCTTTTCACCTGCGCCCGCAGGGTACGTATAACGCGCAAATAACCTGCGTTTTAGGTGGCGCGAGCCTTGCTTTGCAAGGGTCGTGACACCCAAATAAGTCAGGTTGATTTGCCTGTTCTACCAGGCACCACGTCGTCGTCGACCTCGGCACGGATGCCGAGGTCGACTTCTTAACTTGTTTCCTGTTAGTTACTTAACACTATCCGTTACCTTCAGCAAGCTAAAAGAGAATACTGGCAACTATCGATTCTGCTTCAGAAAGTTCCTCCCTGAACAGATTTCGGTCGCTGACGCCGACAACATAGCTAACAAGCATAAGCGAACTTCCGTTGGATATGTACCATATCTTGACGAACTCTGAGTTCTTAGTAGTTTCACCAGATACACCAAACAGCTTACCGCGCCGTCGATCAACGTTCTCAGGGGTACCGAACTCATGAGAATGGAAAAACTCAACAAACATCTCTTCTATCGCAGCGACATGAAGATCAGGACCTTTGCCTTCTTTGTATGTGGCGAGAGTGAATTGCAACGCACCCTGCCCGTCATTCCTAACAAGTGTCGGAGGGCTACCCACCGGCAGATCTTCCGTGATGTCACCCCAACCCGCGACTAGTGTCATGTTCGCGCCTGCAAAGCGAACAGCGATTTCATCCATCCTGTCTCCTGTTTGTGACGTGGGTCCTTGGTAGCAGAAGCTTGAACTCTAACCCACAATGAAACGGAAGTCACTAAACAATGTCTCCAGAAGCCCTCTTAGTGGTTTTTAGTGTGCTGCAAGTTCCAGCAAAGCTCTGGTTTGATTCCTTTGTTCAGGAAAATCTTCTCAAATTTTCGGTAGTTCTCAAGTAGAGCGCCTCGCACCCCAGTCCTCAGTCTCGTCTTCGAATCCAGCTTTCGAAAATGTACATCCTGGCTCTACATCTCCAATCATCTGTTTGGTATAGTCCCAATCATGCTTAAACAAAGTCTAAAGTGAGCCAAGAAACTCGGAAAGTACAACTCATTCGCTTTCATCTTTCCTTTTGTCCCCTTGGCCCTAAGGTCAGCCTATCGTCCACTCCCCAAAGAATCCAATCGACTCCTCGCCATGGATGGCGCGCGCGTGTTTCAACTGTGCCGTGCGAGCGAAGCGAGTCGGTAGAACGCAGTTTTAACCTGCAAGCCCGTTCGCGAAGCGATTGGCACGTAATTTGATATCCTATATCAAATTACGTGCCAAAGGGCGCTGTCAGGTTGAAAACTTTGTTAGGCGAATTACTGGAACTCACTGTTGAACAGATAGAGCGTTCGCGTTTAGCGTCACAAATGCTCCGAATACCCAGCCCTCAGTTCTATCCCACAAACGAACCTGATACCAAACTCCATCTTGACCTGATATTTTCTCTGGATTCTGCGTATGAGAGAGAATTCGCAACGGTGTCCCCTTTGCCAGTTTAGTTTGGACTAAGGCTTCGGTAGTAGGAGATTCGCGGAGGTTCACGTTGCTGTCGTTCACGATACCACCAATCGCTCGGTAGTCAATCTTAGCCTCAGGAAACGGTCCCAGTCTTAGGAGCTCTGTGAACCCTAAGGTGTGGTCCGCCCTTAAGAAATACAGAAATCCGTCGGGCGTTGGTGCTATCTGGGATGGATTGTACGCTAGTCTCAGGTTGAGAACGTTTTTGCCTGTGTTAGTAAACATTCGTAGTCGATTTCCGTCGACGAAGAGATACTGCCCATTAGGTAGTGGTAGAAAGGTGAAGTCACCCATTGGCGAAAACTGAGAACGGTCAAAATCCGGAAGACTCTCAATGAATGGTTCAAAGACTCGCCAAGAGAAAGACAGTAATTGATCGCCATCAAAGAAGCCAGATTCTGTCCAACGGTACCGCGCTTGCTTCGCTCGCTCAAATTCCTTTCGTAGGTCGTTCTCTTGGATGAATTCTGCCTTAGCAGTAGCCCCTTTACCTATCAACCTTATCCCGAAATAGCGGCCCCTCTTTGCTTCGAAATACGCAATGTTGGCAATGCTCGTCAAATACCCAAACGATTCGTAGTCTTCCAACTGTTGTTCGACATCGAGAGTACCCTTAGTCAGTTGCAACTCAGACCTGAGTCGGACCGTAGTTGACCTTAGCCAATCTTGGGCCGAAGAAATGAACCCTTCGACGAAGTGTTTCCCACCGATCCAAAGCCGAACGTGACGAGAATCCTCCATCGGAATTCTCCCCTTCTCTCGGAAGTTGTCTTTATCAAGCACTACAATATCTGAGTTTACATTGTCAAATAAATAGAACGAAACACCATCAAAGGCGAATCCTGTCGGGCTCCCTACAGTCTCCTCGTCTTGTGACTTGAGGAGACCTAGGTAGTTGCTCATTGCGATTCTTGGAAATGTAGCGACGACTTCCTGTGCGATCAAAATGTTGCTCACGAGAAGTAGAAGTGTCCCGATTACTCCAACTCTATGTATTTCATTTGATAACATTTCGATTTCCTTTTCCTCCGCCCGAAGGGTCCGCCTAACGCTGTTTTAACCTGCGAGCCCGTTCGCGAAGCGATTGGCACATAATTTGATATCCTATATCAAATTATGTGCCAAAGGGCGCTGTCAGGTTGAAAACTTTGTTAGATCTTTCACTCGACCATCACACACTTCATCTCAAGAAGATGATTACCAACAGCTATGTCGCCTTCGACCTGTATCTTCCTCTCATAAAGAGAACTATTGAATCTAGTGAAGATTTTCCAAGCCATGTCTGGTTGGATAGTTATTTTGGTATTTGGCTTTCCTTTGTTGTGGTCAGTAAGAAATCTACTCTCCCCTTCCCATTGAAGAAACCAACTCCCGCCCGACTCACCAGGTATATTGATTTCGAGTATATAGCCGTTAAACATCTTTATGTTCTCATAATGGTAAGGTAAGGCATTCATAAAAGTACAAAGTACCGGATGATATAAATTACGACTGAGTAACTTTGGTTTGGCTAATGCCTCACGTATTTGCATTTGATGATGCCAGCGTTCAGTATATTCTCTTGAGATATCGAATCGGTTAGTTGAAACTGCCTGGCCCGCCCAGTTAACAGGAATTGGGGAATCAGCATCTAGATCGAGTGTCTTGAAGAAATCTATGAGTTCGTTCTGATAATTTAGTGTTAAATCAGTCAGAATTTTAGTACTCAAAAATTCAGTGGCGTCAGCCCATCTATCAGCAGCTAAAGTAATGCGCTTGGTTAAGTCGCTGACGATGACCTGCGATTTGTTTGTAGTTGGACGAAACTTGTCTCTTTGTGAAGAGAGACGGCGCAAGGAAGTATCAAGTAGATGAGAGACAATATCTTTGACTGTCCAGCTAGGAAAGTTTGTCTTTGATGCCCACTCGGCCGGTGTGAGTTCTTGGAGTAAGAGAGATAGTTCGTTATTCAGAGGTGAAAAGCATTGCAGTGTTTCAACTTCGAAATCGTGGTTCATTATCTACCTCAAAACCCAATAGATCTAACGCTGATTTAACCTGCGTTTTGGCTGGCGCGAGCCTTGCTTAGCAAGGGTCGTGACGGCCAAATAAGTCAGGTTGAAATCAATGTTAGGTTCATGGTCTTCTGTCATGTATGTCAATTCCAAGAAGATATATCTGATACTTCTCTAAATATCTCACATCAATATTGGCCACTACTGGCGTCCCTCTGAATTCAGAACGCAACTCAACAATATGCGAGGACTTGGAGAAGATATTTCTGATTCTGTTGGGATTTGTCAAGAATAGGCTCAGTACACTCTCTCCGATATAGCGCCTGTTCGAGAAGGATATGATATTCAAGTCAGAATCCAAAAGCATTGGAATTCGATTGTCATAGATGGATGTGCTGAATATTTCAGTTAGACCATTTCTGTCATCTTTTGTAAAAGCCGTAAGGACCAAGTCCGCAAACTCTTCGTCAGACAGATTCTTGAAAGTGCCCTGATCGGAAATCGGATAAATATCTGGCGCAATGAGGAAGGTGGTAGCGCAGGATGAGAGTATTATCGGAAATAGCATAATTAGCCCAACGTGGTGAGCTACCGCTCGACAGAGCATTTGAACTCCTTTCTAGTGTTACCCGTTGATTTCCGGTTCTGCTAGTCACCTACCCATGAGTAAACCATGGTTCTTCCACAAATAGGGCATGTTCTGGATTCACCCGACCAAGTTGTAATCGAACAAAATTCGTAGTTCAAATGCCAAAGCGACACTCCAACTTCCTTCTCGGTTCTATCAGAATTGGGAAAACTAGTCTCTAAACAGATTTCGAGCGGCAGAAAGTACTCATATCTCGCACCTGGTGCTAAGGCATACACCCAAAACGTCGGAGCCCAGGGTCTTCCGGTTAGCTTTTCGGCTTTGACAACATTTTCGCTGCTCACCTGCCTCACTACAGCAGCTTCTTGTTCTTCCCATTTCGGCCAAGAGTCCACTGGAAACCACTTTCGCCGAAATCTACGCGCGTCTTCGGGACTTGTGATTGCACTTCGGTCGCGGAAGAAGTCCTGTGACGAGGTTACGAATTCTGGTTGGAAATCGCGGCCTTTTGTCTTCATTTAGTATTTTCTTCCTCGGCGCGAAGCGTCAACCTAACGCAGTTTTAACCTGCGTTTTGGGTGGCGCGAGCCTTGCTTTTGCAAGGGTCGTGACACCCAAATAAGTCAGGTTGAAAACTATGTTCGACGCTATCTAGAGATAGCTTTCGATTAGCGTCTTGCAACCTATGGGGAATAGTCGGGCAGTGTTGTTAAAGTATTGGCCGTTGATTTGTTGTATTTTGGGTTCAGAGAAACCCAGTGTAGTACCAATGACTGATGCATCGATTTCGGGTCCGAACGTAATACCACCACTAAGGTTCGGACGTCCAACACTGACGAACCGACTATTGTTTTCGAAACCCAGAGATTTCATATTTTCTTTCTGAAAGGAAAATCCCAAGAAAAATATCCTTCTCGCGGCTCTGAACAGCTCCAAAATCTCATTTGTCGAGTCTGATCTTAGCCTGTCCCCCATCAGGTTAAAGCTCCCCATGTATCCGGTTTGGGGAACCTTAACTGTTCGATATCGCAGTTGCAAGAGACTTCCAAGTGAACCATAAACATGCAAAATCTTGAATGGGAGTTCCTCATCAAGAAAATCCATACCAGGTTTTGGAGGATCATTGAACACAGCATTCATTTGTTGAAGGGTAAAGTATTCAAGTGACCTATCATAGTTGAACGTTACGAAAGTTATTTCGGAGCAGACTTCCAAAAACTCTGCCTTCGTGTGAACGCCATCGAAAAGTCTCAGAAACAACGTACGGTACCAATCTTCTGCCGGTACGAGAGAATTCTCGTTAAAATTTGAGTTCATCTCGGCTTCAGTCAGCCGCCATCCAATTGCAAGTTTTGCAAAATTGACGACTTCCTCAGGATTTGTGGAGTGAGCTGAGAAGACCTCGGTGAATTTGTCAATTGACAGACCTGATTCGCTGAAACGTTGGTTTAGTGATCTTCCGCGAGATCTCGTGACAATTGTATCTGCATAAAGTGAAGACTCAATATGGGTTAGGATTTCACGTCTCAGCCCATCACCTGTAGGAAATCCATATGGAACACTCGCACCTGCACCAAGCACAAACACTGTCTTCATATTTCTCCTCTGCCCGAAGGGTCCGTCGAACGCAGTTTTAACCTGCAAGCCCGTTCGCGAAGCGATTGGCGCGGGCCTTGCGCATGCAAGGGCCGTGACAAAGGGCGCCGTCAGGTTGAAAACTTTGTTAGGTGATTTTTTTTCCAATATACAGAGCATGACCTGCTGTTTCAACCAAAGACGGATCTTCAGACGTTTTGTTTATTATGTCGATAATGGAGTTGAATACTTCGCTATCATCAATTTCTTTCTGGACAATGAATTTCTCAAGTCGGTACCCAATACCACGAACAGAACGCAAAAGAATTTGGCTAAACCCTACTTCGTTCATTGTCTGTTGCACTTCGAATGGGCGCAGGTACTTTCCTTCTTGAAATCCTTTCAAATTGCGGTTGTGAAATATGCCAGTTGAAAGTGTTTCTAGCATTGTTTCAGTATTAACCTGATCAGGTGCAAATGCCGAACGCTCAACAATTCCTGCAAGGCCACCCAGAAATGGAATAAAGGCAGCAACTATTACACCGCCTTCTTTGACGATGCGATTAACCTGTTTTAATGATTTAAGAATCTCATCTTTGCTTGTTAGGTGATACAACGGGCCCATGTAGAAAACAGCATCAAAATGATCTGAGTGATAGATTGAGAGGTCGACCGCATTTACAACGTCAATGGATTCAATATTTGGTATTCCAGCTGTGCGTTCTCTGGCAATTTCGATCAACTTGGGTGACAGATCTCCAAGTGACATTTGGTAACCATAGCTCGCTAGTTCAGACGCATATCGTCCCGGGCCACCTCCAAGATCGAGAACCCTACTTCCTATGGGAATATGCTTTTTGATAATATCGAGTGTCAGTATTAGCTCGAGGTGCCCTTCAGGAGTATCAAGGCGGTTCCACTCATCAAAGCTATTGTAGTAACCAGCGACTTTGTCGAACTCGGTCATCCTATCTCCTAGCGCCCGAAGGGTCCACCTAACGCAGTTTTAACCTGCAAGCCCGTTCGCGAAGCGATTGGCGCGGGCTTTGCGAATGCAAAGGCCGTGACAAAGGGCGCCGTCAGGTTGAAAACTATGTTAGCAGTCTATTTGTTAAACAAATCAGGACGATGTTCAAACCAGGATAGCTTCATTAGTTCTTTATTAAATACGCTAAACTTTCGTTCAGTCCTATATGTAACGACAACAATTTCGTCTTTCTGAACAGAGTATTCCTTTACTAGAATCTGATATTCTCTTCCATTAAAATCCAAACCAATAGCAATAATCTTTTGAGAATCAAGCCAGTAGACGCATGAGAGCCATTCACGTGAACCATACTGCTCTTGATAAATAATTGAATCTCTTGTTCCAATAAGTAGGTTGCTATCAACATCCAAGTAGACTTTGTACTTTCCTTCTGTGTCTAGTTTAATCTCTGCACCGTGGTCAAAATATACAAATGCTTCAGCATTATAGTTCCATTGTTTGAGGAAAGCATACTTCACTTTGGTTAGGCTATCGATTTTGTATGTTGTCTTTGTAGAATGCTCAAGAACATATTCTTCGAATTCTGGGTCAACTCCACTTTTCTGCATTTCAACCATCCACCATCTCATTTCTGGTGGAAAGATAAGTATTTCGCAATACACACTGTTTACTAGCTGCAATATTACCAAAAATAGGAAGCATCGTTTCATATATTTCCTCTGCCCGAAGGGTCCTGCTAACGCGCAATTAACCTGCGAGCCCGTTCGCGAAGCGATTGGCACGTAATTTGATATCTCATATCAAATTACGTGCCAAAGGGCGCTGTCAGGTTGAATTGCCTGTTCTACCAGGCACCGCGTCGATGTCGACCTCGGCATGGAGGCCGAGGTCGACTCCCCGGATCAACCGTTGGTGCTAGTGAACAAGGATCTCCACCAGTTCGCGATTCACGGTAGTTCTGTCATAGGCCTTTGGTTCCCATATCGGAAGGCCCATAAAATACACCCAGGCACTCAGTGACATAGAGAACCCAATTGATCCTTCGACAATGTTCACTAGATGACTGTCGTAATTTGCCCCAATCATTGCAGCATAGAAGAA
>JAULBY010060966.1:0-10471 GCA_032358315.1 Ophiocytium majus | reverse complement strand
CACAGGTACGCGGCGCTGACGGACGACGACATCCCCGAGTCGTGGTGCGGCAGCCCGCAGACGGAGTCCCTGAAGGACACGCAGGCGCGCGCGTGGCGCCTGTGGAAGGCGCACCTTGCGCCCGCGGCACGCGCCGGCCGGACGGTGCTGGTGGTCGGCCACGGCAACGTGCTGCGCGCCCTGCTCAAGGTGCGCCCGCACGCCCAGAGCGAGCGCGTGCGATGCGTGCTGTGCGACGAGCCGCACGGCCGCGCTAGCTGACGCCACACACGCCTTGTGCCCACGCCTGCATGCATCACGCGTGGGGCGGGAGGCGCATCACACGCACCGCCTCCCATTCTCACACGCTGCGTGTCGCGTGGTGGCCGGCCTCAAGGTGCGCCGCTCCGCTGACTGCAGTAGTGCAGGCTCGGGCTGCGCGCGTGTGGAGTGTGTGCGCTGCCGTCTGTGTGTCCCTGCTTGCCGTGGTGGCGCGTGGCGCAGGCGGCGGTGGTCGCGCCGGGCTGTGTGAGCAGGTGGGGTGATCACCGGGGGGGGTGTCGCCGTGACTTTGCGGAAATGAGGCCCGCTACCGGTCAGGGGCGTCCACAATATCACAAGTGACCACCAGGGATAACTGTATCAGCTGCGGCTGCAGTCCCACCTGCAGCGCACGCCGCCCTACGCTCTGCGTACCTGCCCGCAGCGCTGACGCCCCCCCCTCCTTCCCCCCCCCCCCTCGCAGCGCCTGGACGGCATCGGCAACGAGCGGCTGCGCGACATCAGCATGCCGCGCGCGGTGCCGCTCGTCTACGAGCTTGACGCGTCCCTGCGGCCCGTGCGCAGCAGCCTCGCCTTTGGCCCCCTCTCGGGGCGCTTCCTCGCCAACCCGCGCCAGATCGCGGCCGCCCTGCAGCTCGAGAGCACCGAGGCGCAGCTGGGCCTGTCGGGGGGCGCGGCAGCGGCGGCGGCGGCGGCGGGCGCAAGGGCGGAGGCGGAGAAAGTCAGCGGCAGCGCCGCCGGCAGCAGCTGCGACAGCAGCCCTCCCGCGCCCGTGTGAGTCGTCGTCTGTGATGGGTCGGAGAGGCCTGTGGTGGTGTGCGGCGGTTGTGTGCCCTGCACGGTGTCTGTCGCATTCTGCGGCGGCGTGGCGACGGCAGCAGCCCCTCCCGCGCCCGTGTGAGTCGTCGTCTGTGATGGGTCGGTGGGGGGGCTGTGGCGGTGTGTGTGCGGCAGTTGCGTGCCCCGCTTGGCGGCGGTCGCCGGGTGCGGCACTTGTATGGTACGGTTTTTGCGTGTTATACTTCGAAGTAGATGGATTATGGCGCGCGCATGCCATAATCCGTCTCTGGCATTGCGCGCGGACGGCGGGTGCGGCCGAGCCGAGCTTGCGCGCGCGCGGCGCCATTTGGGCGCCCGTGGCCCCGGGGTCCTGACCACATGGTGTCTTCACATGTCAGCTCACAGTGTATATGGTGTTTTCTATTTTGAGATAGGGGGCCGCGTGCGACGTTGGGGACAGGTGCCGGCCGCTAGCCCAGTAGGGCGGCGCCCGAGCTGTACACATGCGCTTCCGAGGCAGGCGAGCCCCACACGGCCACGCAGCACAACGCCTCACAAAATTTTCTGTCAAAACAATGAAAATTGGTCATGCATGTACTTGTGCACCGTCCTCGCTTGTGCGAGTGAGGGTGTCTCCTGTCCGCTTGATGCATTCGGTGCTGCTCAGCGCCTGCTTGGCAGCTCGCGCGGTGGTGCGGTGCCCACGCGCCACGGGCACTTGGCACGCCGGCGTGTGCGCAGGCCTGGCATGGTGTGGCGGCGTCTTGCACCTGTCACTTGAGCACGGACGCTGCACATGAGAACCACGCCTGCACCATGGCACATGTGCCAAGGCATGGGCATGCCATGTGTACCACTGCTCCGGGAGCTGGGGGGTGGGAGCAGGTCCCCTGGGACATGGGGCTGTAATCAGTTAGAGTAGTGCTCTGGCAACATGCCAGGCTTCCCTTAGAGTACTGAGCATTGCCAGTTTTTCGCTACCTGTCTGATTTTCTCGCACCATGTGCAAAGGGCTTTCGGCGCCCTAAGCGGAGTTTAACAAGAGTACCACTGCCCGCCATTACTAGAATGCCAGCAGCTCAGGCCTGCCTGCTAGCAGCACATCGTGTTGTGTGACCGTGCCAAGTCGTGAGTACGTCTACATGTGTGGGGCTGGGCATATAACATCGCTTCATGTTGGCCCGCATGATGTGGGCTCTTGCACGCCCGCAAGTGCAAATTGTTAAAACTTTTGGAAGGTGTAGCCCACAGCACTCACGGGGATAACCGGTGACCGTGCCTACATCTCAGCTGTTGAGGGGAGGGCATGAACACACATTTGCCACCGTAGATGCGCGCCCGGCGCAGACACACATGTGCACAAACGTGCTTTTGTTGAACTCCCTCTGGGGCCCGGAAAGCCCTGTGCACATGGAGTGCGTGACTGGAAAGCACATCACCAAGCTGTGCATGTTGTAACACCGCGATGCACAGCAATGTGCGCATGTGTAATTTTACTGAACTCGCTTTGGGCGCGGGAAGCCCTGTGCGCGCAGACGCATAAGGCACACGGCGCGCGCATGAGTGAAAAATCATGACCAAACATACTGCCTCTTGTTGTGTGAGGCATGCGCACGCAGTGAACCGATGGCGGAATCAGAGGGGACACCATGCTCAAGGCTCAACCAAGGCTCGGTGTTGTTTTCAAGTGCTGTGCGGTGAGTTGGAGTCTTTTGGGTATGCAGCGGGTGCATGCGGGATCCTCACACATTCCAGTAGTCAATGGGCTTTTCCTTGTCCCTGTGCGCATGAAACTTGTGACAATCTTCAAGCCGACACTTTTGTTCTTCTTTTACCTACGACTGCTGCGCGCCACTATCGCAACGTACAGGGGCTCATGGTTTGATCCGAAAAATGTTGCACATAACAGATGTTGAGCAGCATAACACATGCCATGACGGCCAATGCCCATCAAGAAAATGTTACAGCCCAGGGAGAGCAGGCAACACAGGCAACACACAGCACACAAACTGGTCCGGATGCAGCCCGCATGTTTCAAAAGGGCGTGCATACTGGCAATGCACTTTTACCAATGGGTGAATACCAATTACATGCAGTACCACATATCAAAAACTTCAAACTATATTTCATTACATACTTCAGAAGTAAGTAAAGGCATTCATAAATACATTTCTAATGTATGCAAACATGCGTTCACAAACACACACACACACGTGCGCATACTGTCTGATTACTGATCCAGGAGGAGCTACAGTAGTCAGGCATCTGGAGCAGACGGCAATGTAAATTACACATGCGGTTATAAACTGTATGTGTCACTCCTAACAGTCACTGCAGCACGACTGTAAAAAGTGGAGCAAGTTGCATCCCCTGCACAATACCGCCAACGCCCTCCAGCACAGCATCACTGCCTGTCCCGATGCATCGAGCCCACGTATCGACGGCTTCAGAGGGGAGGGCGTGCTGCAGTGCGCATGCACATTTACGTGCCTTCGCTGCCAGCCTGCTGCTCTGCCCTCTCACGTGTAGTAAGCCGCCACTGCAACCTGCTCCTCCTGCAGCACACCGCCAGACGCACGCCCTCTTGAGCCTGGAAAACTTCTTCGTGTGAAGACGTGCGATTTTTTCACTGCGCTGCGCGTGCCACCAGTGCTGGTACAATCTGCAACCGCAGCCGCCACAGTCAAGATGGTGCGGTCAAGCTGCAGGCCACCGGCAGCAGCCTCTTGGCCGAGCAAGCAGCAGCAGCAGCAGCAGTGTTGTGGGGTTTTTGAACATGTTGCTGCCCAAAACAACCAGTACCGTACTGCCGTTCCGGGTGTCGCCTGCTCAGCAGAGCAGCTGCGATTGCACACAGCTTCATGAAAGCACATGCACAACCCCAGATCTGTTGAGAGAGGGAGGGAACGGCAGCCTGCTGTGCGGGCTACTGCTGCTGCAGCAGCGGAGGCGGTGGCACCGCACAAGCGCACCGCGCTCCCTGCAGCCAGCCCTTTCGCCGCGCCTGCGGTGCGCACAGCTGGGACCTCAAACGCCAAGATACAGCAACTTTTGGCTGCACACATTGCTCGTGGCGAACGCAGCTGGCGAAGTGTGCGACGGCGCGAGAGGCGGCCGCAGTTGCCCGCTGTGAGTGCAGGAAGCGCCAACCATGCCTCCTCGCAAGGCCTCCGTGGAGGCGCTGCCCGAGAGCCTGAGCGTTGACGAGGTTGGCAACCTCAAAGTGGCCCAGCTGCGCCCTCTGCTGGCCGCACGGGGCCTCAGCACGGATGGCGTCAAGGCTGTGCTGGTGGAGAGGCTGCAGGCCGCGCTGAAAGAGGATTCAAGGGCTGCAGCTGCTGACGAGGGCAGCGGTGGCAGTGCCGAACCCGCTGACGGCGATGGCGGCGAGGCACCCCCTGCCTCGCAGCCTTCGGTGGATGATAAAAAGGGGGCCGTTAACGGCGCAGAAGCTGCTGCAGCTGCCGATGCCGCGGCGGCGCCCGCATCGCCCACAGGCAGGCGTGGCTCAAGGCGGGGCTCACGGGGCGACGGCAGCGGGGAGGGAAAGCCCGCAGCGGCAGTTGTTGCGCCCGCAGGGGGGCGCAGGGCCACCCGCGGTGCTGCGGCAGCGACAGCTGCTCCGGAGGAAGCGCCAAGTTCGCCTGCTGCCGCCAAAAGGGGCAGGAGGGGGGCAGCAGCTAAGGGAGCCGCCGCTGGTGGTGCTGAGGCGAAGGAGCAATCCCAGGAGGAGGGCGGTGCGGCACCTGACGCCGAGCCAGAGGCGGAGGGTGAGGCTGAGCCTGCCGCTGCTGCGACAGAGCCTGCCGCCAAGCGCGCGCGGCAGGACACCGCCGCCGCGGAGCCGGCACCCGCAGCGGCAGAGGCAAAAGCAGTCGCAGAGGAGGCAAAGCCGGCTGCGGCGGATGCTAAGCCAGTGGCGGCCGCCGCCAAGCCAGCTGCGGCCGCCGCCAAGCCAGCTGCGGCCACCGCCAAGCCAGCGGCAGCCGCTGCGAAGCCGGCTGCAGCTGCCGCAAAGCCTGCCGCGGCTGACGTGAAGCCAGCGCCGGCTGCAAAGCCAGCAGTGGCTGAAGCAAAGCCATCGGCGGCTGACGCAAAGCCAGTGGCGGCTGGAGTAAAGCCAGCGGCGGCTGGTGCGAAGGCGGCTGCCGATGCGAAGCCTGCGGCGGCTGGCGCAAAGCCTGCGGCGGCTGACGCAAAGCCAGCGGCCGCGGCATCGCCGGTGGCGGCTCCGAAGCAGGCGGCCAAGCGCAAGGCGGCGGAGGTCGACCCCAAGCCCGCCGCTGCCGCTGCCAAGACGGCGCCGGCGCTGGCCAAGGCGGAGGCGGCCGTCAAGAAGGAAGCCCCAAAGAAAGAAGCCTTGAAGAAGGAGCCAGCGGCGGCTGCCGCTGCCGCCAAGGCGGAGCCCATCGGCAGCGCAGACATGGACGTGGACAGCGACGCGCCCACGCCCGGCACCGACGGGCCCGATCAGAAGCGCGCCAAAACGGAGGCGGGCGCCACCATAGCCGCGGCCAAGCCTGCGGCGGCGCCGGCGCCGGCGCCCCCCCTCGCCAAACCCCTGCCGCTGCCGCCGATGCTGTCGGGGCGCGACGTGCTGCTGGAGCGCGTGCCGCTGAACTTCAGCGAGGAGCAGGCGGCGGCGCTGCTGGCGAGCGCGGGGCCGAAGCCGGAGGCGGTGACGCTGTACCGCGGCAAGGACGGCGCGTCGGCGGGCGTCGTGTGGGCGCGGTACGCGCGGCCGGACGTGGCGCGCGGCGTCGTCGCGGCGCTGGACAACAAGCTCGTGTCGCTGGCGACGATCGCGCCCAAGGAAGCCAAGGACGAGTCGTCCGCCAAGGAGGGGGGGTCTTCTGCCAAGGAGGGCGGGTCTTCTGCCAAGGAGGGGGGGTCTTCCGCTAAGGAGGGGGAGTCTTCTGCCAAGGAGGGGGGGTCTTCTGCCAAGGAGGGGGGGTCTTCCGCCAAGGAGGGGGGGTCTTCGGCCAAGGAGGCGGCTGCTGAGCAGGCGGGGGGGAAGGGCGAGGGGGACAAGGCGGAGGCAAAGGCGGAGCTGGCCGCCGCTGGCGCTGAGAAGGGGAAAGCGGCGGCGGCGAAGGGCGCGGAGGCGGCTGCGGCGGCGGAGGCGAAGCCTGCAGCCCCAGCCGCCGCCGGCGGTGAGGGCAGCAAGGCGGAGGAGAAGCAGGAGAAGGCGGCGGTGGCGGCGAAGCCCGAGGCAGCGGCCGCCAAGCCTGTGGAGAAGAAGGCTGCTGCCGCGGCGGAGGCAAAGCCAGCTGCCGAGACACCGGCGGCGGAGGCGGCTGCCGCCAAGCCGGAGGCAGCTGCCGCCAAGCCTGAGGGCAGCGCGGACTCGGCCGCCAAGGCCGCGGACACCCCGGCCGCCGCTGAGAAGAAGAAGGAGGAGTCTGGCAGCGGCGGCGGCGGCACGGAGGCAAAGGCGGCGGAAAAGGCGGAGACGAAGAAGGAGGAGGGCGGCGACCGGCGCAGCGGCGGTGGTGGGGGGGAACGGTCGCGCTCTCGCTCGCGCACGCGCAGCGAGCGCGACGGCGCGCGCGACCGCGACCGTGACCGCCGCGAGAAGGCGGACCGCGACAAGGACGCGCGCGTGATCGATGCGCGCGTTGTCGACGGCAGCGTCGTTCTCATGGTCTCGAGCGTGCCGCGCGCGTGGGCGGACGGCGGCCCCGAGCTCATTGCCCTCGTGACGGCGCTAAACTGGGCGGCGGCGGCGGCGGGCGGGGGCGCGTGCGCCGCGCTGCGCGCTGAGGCTCTGCCGGACCCGGACGCGCCGGGGAAGAACCGCGGCGGGGCGCTGGTGCTCATGCGCTCGGGGTCGGCGCTGCGCGCGTCGGAGGCGCGCTTCTGCGGCGCGGACGCGGCGAAGCTGGAGGCGGCGGGCGCGACGCTGACGGTCGTGGCCGGCGGCGCCGCGGCGCTCACGGACGTTCGGCAGCGCAGCGTGAACATCACGCCCGCGGACCCGCCCATCACGGAGGAGAAGCTGCGCAAGGTGTTTGGCGCGTTCGGCAAGATTGAGAAGGTGTGTGTGCGGGGGGGGGGGGTGGCATGCGGGTGATGTGCGTTGCCGCTTGGCTAGGCGCCGGGGGGGGGCGCGCGAGTGTGCGGGCAGTGTGTGTGTGTGTTAGGGGCAGGAAGGGGGGTTGGGGCTAGCACCGCCTGCTTGGCGCTGGCGCGCATGTTTGTGTTGTGTGTCTGGGGCAGGAAGGGGGGGGCTCCTGCTTTCCCGTTGCTGCTGCTTTGCTGCTGCTGCTGCTGCTGCATAGCAGCACAGCAGTGGGGCAGGCGCGGTCACAGCGCTGTTATCAGCTGGTCGCTGCTGCAGCCGCTGCGCACCACCGCCCGCGGCGCCCTACGCACTCCCCGCCGCACAATCCATGGTGGCTTTGTGCACACACAACCATAGCACGCAGCGTGCTCACGCCGCCGCACTGCCGCCGCCATCCACTGCCGCTGCCGCTGCCGTCATCACCTCCGCTGCGCCCGCGTGTTGCACACACACACAGCTGGTGCACAAGAGCAAGGACGACGGCAGGCGCGATAAGGGCGGCCGCAGCTGGTTTGCGGTGGTGCAGTACGACGCGAACGAGAGCGCGCAGGCCGCCATCGCCGGCATGAACGGCACCACCCTGGAGGGCAAGAAGCTGGAGGTGGCGCTCGTGCGCAGCTTGGACGCGAGGCGCCACAGGTGAGCAGTGTATATGGTAGTACGTGTACTTTTATGATACTCCGCTTAGGGCGCGGAAAGCCCTTTGGACACGGTGCGCGTGACCAGAAAAAGGGATCGGCCAGGTAGCAAACAAGCTGGCAATGCTCAGCTGTGCGTACTCTGAGGGAAGCCTGGCATGTTGCCAGAGCACTGCTCTAATGGATTACAGCCCCATGTCCCAGGGGACCTGCTCGTGTACGTATACATGCATTCGTACGTACACTGACTGTTCTGGTGTATAGGTGCCCTGCTGTGGTGTAGACATGTGCTGTCCTTGAACTTCGCTTAGGGCCCGGACAGCCCTTTGCACACGGCGCGGTCTACATGCGTTCATACTCACACATCAAATGTTCTGGGGTGTAGGTGCCGTGCTGTAGCGTAGACGCGTACTCTTATTGAACTTCGCTTAGGGCGCGGAAAGCCCTTTGCACGCGGTGCGCGCGTGACCAGAAATTATGTACATGGTATACTGTAGCACATACTTCAAACGAAGTACTTTAGTATCGTGTGTGTACATGCCTATGGTATTTACATGCCGTGCCTGCATGCATACATACCGCCTCTTTGTGGGCAAGAAGGTGGGGGTGGCTCGCATGCACCGCTCCGCCAGGGAGCGCCGCAGGTGCAAAGCGCGGCGCCGAGAGGTGTCCGCGTGTATGCCTCAAAATTATCGGTAACATGTGTCATTTTACCATAATACTCTGTAGTATCATTCATGTAATTCAAAAGTATTTCGCATACAGTACATGTATTGCCTGTCCCATGCCTATTTAGCCCCCAAAGTGGAGTGGGAGTTCCTACTAGAGGCTACAGCACACCGACACAAGGTCAGACTCCTAGTCAACACCTCGGATGTAGCCAGCGACGCATGGGCCACCTGTGTGGCCGCGACGCAGACCTAAAGCGGGAGAGTTGTAGCCTTCATTTGGAACTCCAGCTCCAGCTCAAACCGGAGGAAGGAGGGAACAGCCAAGTAGGCACCAGGCGGTGCACATGTTGCTTGCTGTAGTTGTATTTATTTGCACTGGGGGGCGTGCAAGAGCCCATGACATGTATGCTAGCACGCTCACTGGTGGGCATGGCACTTGGCAAATGCATGGCAAAGTATGCGTACATGTTACTGTAGTATGTACACGCGTACCTGCAAGCATGCGTGCACATGTGTACAGGTGACGGGCGTGGCGGGCCAGCGCACACCTTGGCCGGTAGACACGCAAAGAAGTCTGTACATGCACACGCCTTCACTCACTCACTACTCGCTCACTCATTCAGACTCAGTCACCCACTTACCCACACCTGACTCACTCACCCACCCACCCCTGTGCACACGTGCCCATCGCCGCTGCCGACACAGGAGCCGCGACCGCAGCCGCCGCTCCCGCTCCGCGTCGCGCGACAGGAGCCGCCGCTCGCGCTCGCCCAGGCGCCGCTCGCGCTCCCGCGACCGCGGCCGCTACCGCGACAGGGAACGCGACTACGACCGCAGGTGCGCTGCATTCCGCGCAGTTGACGTTACCTGGTGCGCCAACCATCCCCCCACACACCTTATGATAAAGTGGAGTTGAAGTTGGAACCAGGAGAACTTGCAAGTTTGCTAGGCGTGCGCTCCTGTGAGCGCGGCCGCTACCGCGACAGGGAACGCGACTACGACCGCGGGTGCGCTGCATTCCGCGTAGTTGAAGTTACATGGTGTGCGCCAACTATGCCCCCCCCACATTTTACGAGGAACTGGAGTTGAAGTTGGAACTGGGATGTAAGGAGAACTTGAAGTTTGCTAGGCGTCGCCACTTGCTCTCCTGCGAGCGCGGCCGCTGGCGTGTCAGGGAACGCGGCTACGACCGCAGGTGCGCTGCATTCCGCGTAGTTGAAGTTACATGGTGTGCCTACCACCCCCCCGCACCCCGCCTCACACACACCTTATGATACGCTGGAGTTGAATCTTCAAGTGGGCTGTGTACGGATACTTCACGTGTGCTAGGGTTGCCGCTTGCTCTCCCGCGACCGCGGCCACTGTCGAGACAGGGAACACCACCACGGTGCGTTCCAACCACTTGAAGTTATATGGTGCGTCTACCACGTACCACCCCCCCCCCGCCCGGCCACACACACCTCATGATAAAGTGCAATTGAAGTTTCAAGTGAGTTGTGCAAGGATAACTTCAAGTTTACTAGGGGGAGCGCGGCCGCTGGTGCGACACTCTGGTTCCACTCCTTTTGCACGCATCTTTTGTTTTCTGTCTGTGCTGTTGCAAGCCTGCGCTGGGTACATGCGCCAGAACATGTGCTAGCCAAAGACAGGGTGGTGTGTTTGTGTGTGTGTGTGCATGAGAACATGAGCAGCAACTCCGCCGCTAACCGCGCTGCTCAGCGCGCTACGGAGTTGGCGCTCTCCGCGTACCCGCCCGCCACGCCCCACGGCACAGCAGCCCCCTCCGCTCCGCATCACCCCCTGCTCGCTGCCGCGACGCGCCCTCCGCCGCCTGTGGCACACTGTCACGCCCACCACACGCATCCCCGCCCACCCACGCCCCGCCTTCACGTGCTCGTACAAAAGCTGTGTCATTTTTCAGCTGCTGAGCACACTGCCCAACCCCCTTCGTGCCGCCACAGGCCCTCCTCCTACAGCTCGCTCGCCGACCACCGCGCCGGCTCGTACCGCAGCGGCGGCGGCGGCAGCGGCGGCGGCGGCCGAGGCCCCGGCATGGG
>JAULBY010060955.1:0-10472 GCA_032358315.1 Ophiocytium majus | reverse complement strand
GAGGCGAGCGGGGCGTCCGAGTGGGCAGGCCGGCCCGCCATAGGATATACCGCCGTCTGGAGTCCCTACCTCATACTCTTAACACAGGGTTTCCAAGCACGGGGTGAGCGCACAAAGTAAGACTAAACTGCACACACGTGTGGCGCCACACAGTGCAACGGTGCCACCCGCCTGACATGGCGCAGCAACCACAGCGCCATGTGCGCATGACATCATGGTGAAGCAACAGCGGCGGCAGCGCACCCCTGGGCTTCACCGCGGCCTACACAGCCCAAGAGCACCTGTTGCCAAGTGTGCACAGATATCGTGCGTACGGACGGGTTGAAAAGGAATTATGTGTTTCCTTAAATGGGCGTATGTGTGTGTGTGCGCACCGAATATCCATGGGACACGTGCACAAAACAAGACGCGCGGAGGGTGCACATGCCCCGCAACTGCACAACTGTGTTGGTAGTACCGTACAAAAAAAATGAAAAAGACACAATGGCGGGGCGATGCGTGGTGTCTGCACGCTGCCGCTCCGCCGCAGCCTGCCCCCCAGCGTAATACATCCACCTCCTCAGGGTACTGGGGGCACACACAGTGAATGGAATGGACATGCTGCCCCAGCAGCTGCACGCGTGGGGGCACGGCGTTGTCCGCACCCCAGCGGCCCTGCTACAACTTCAAATATTGTAGTACAAGTTGAAGCACAACAGTAGTACAAGTTGAAGTACAAGTTGAGGTACTACAGTAGTACAATCTGAAATACTACAGTGGTACTGTACATGCGCAGCTGCCGTGAGGGGGCGGGCTGCCCCTGCCGACGGCGCACACCGGCCCGGACAGGTGGCGCGCACACCAGCACCGCACCAGCCGGCGGCGCTGCCTGCCGCTCTCCCCCCGGCGGCGCGTAAACAATAAATCAGGGCGCAGCAGCAGCCCCATGTGGCCGCGTAACCGACGCGTGTGGACACGCACGCGATGGGGGGGGGTCTAGCTGTTGGTGGGCGTGACAGCTTTCGTGGTGCGCGACAGCACGCTGCTGATTGCGGGGGACAGGCGTAGCGGCGGCAGGATGCGGGTGGCGCGCGAGGACAGCTTCTGCCCGGAGTTTCCCAGCTGTGCCTCCTGCTGCTCTATTTCCCACTCCGCGCAGGCGCGTCTGTACTGTGGCGAGCTCTTGAAGGCGCACAGCAGGTTTTGGTCCAGCATCTGGGCAGTGAAAAAACAAGGCGCAGTGGGAGGGGGTGTCCATATCAGTCCGGTGGTCCCCTTGTGCCTTGCCCTTCATGTACTCTTACTACAGTAGCAGTATTACACTCCGCTTGGGGCGCGGAAAGCCCTCTGCACATGGGGTGCGGCTTAGAGGGGCAAAAAGGTACCTACTCATACGGTATGAGTCATACCATGCCGGCCCACTCGGTGCTACCAGCACCGCATGCATGGCCCCAGAGCGCCTCCCCCCCCGCCTAGGGGCATGTACTAATACTGGTAACACCTGTGACATGATGTGCATTGTGCGCGCCAGTGAAGTACTAGAGGAGGGGGCCTGTGAGACTGCTGAGCATGACTGGTGAACTTGCCCTGGGGAGCCAAGGTGTAACGCGCCACGCACCTTGACGATTTCTTCCAGTTGCGACTGGAGCACGTGTGTCCGCTTGTCAGCAGTCAGCGCCGCAAACACCGTGAAGTCGTTGTAGACCAGAGCCTGCATGAAGTTGAAGTTGAAGTTGAAGTGTGGCGTGCAGGTGGACAGCAGAACAAGCGCCACGCAAGGACTGTTATGGATGGTGTGAGGTAGGGACTCCGGATGGATGGTGTGTGGCACAGGGGGCTGAGCATGACAACTATATGAAGCAGTTGGCACCATTTCTCACATAGTCGACTTTAGAGAGTGCCCAGCGGCAGCTGCACATTTGCTGTCAGAGGTGGTGGCGCGATGCTTGCGCTTGTCAGGTGGCTGGCAGCTGCTACTGCCAACAGTCAATGCACAGTAAACGCAGGCGCACACAGTGAGCAAAACCTGCCTGCAGCACTGACACATGCTGCCATGGCCGGAGAAGTTACAAGCGCGGCATGTTGCGAAATGGAGATTGTGGCACGTGTGCTGCCACTTCTGCAGCTGCGCTTGCCACAGGCACATGAGGAGAGGCTCGCCTGCTTCTTCTGCTTGGAGCTGATGTTGACTTCGTTTGTCGCCCCATCCACAATGTGGTCGCTCAGAAGCCGCTGTAGGACCTTGTGCTGTTGTTTTGCGAGCAGCATCACGGCAAGGCACATGAGAGGTGTCAGCAAGGTCCCCAGGCAGCCGCAGTACAGCGCACCTGTGTGAGGTGTCAGCAAGGTCCCCAGGCAGCCGCAGTACAGCGCACCTGTGTATGCGCTGTGCTGCCTATGCTGTCATAGGGAGGTGCGGCATCCACACGCAGGGCCATACCTACTGGTTTCGACCATGCCCCCAGAAGCTGACAGCTCTATCGAGTCCACCAGTGAGCAACAGTCAGTGGTTGTGTTTCGCCTGCCTACCCCTGGCAGCGGCCTGCCACACACTACTTTTGTGTGATGTGACGGTACACTATCACCAGAGCTGCGCTCGCCTGCATTCCACCCACATTGTGCAGGGGCCACCAGTGCTGGTGGCACCTGATGTGAGCGGGCATTGATGGGGGGGGAGAGAAGCTGCTGCTCATGCTGCCATAGCAAACCGCCCAACCCATGTTGAAGTTTGTTTATCAGTCATGGAGTCATGAGGGCATGTTGTCTTGAAGTTGGTTTATCGGTCGCGGAGACATGAGGGCATATGAAGTTCGAATACCACAGAGGTATTTAGTCAGGTTGAAGTCGAGCTTGTACCTGCCCTAAACTACAAAGTTGAAGTTGTAGTTAAAGTCGTACCTGCTCGGCAATGTCTCCAAAGGGCGTGGCGGCATACGCGCGCACCCCCATGACAAACTTGAGGCTCTCGTAGCAGAGGCTGCGCGTCACGTGCAGCTCGTAGGCCCTGCACACCGCCGGCACCGCGACCACCTCCAAAGAGGTGTTGAACATGAGGCTGGCACGCCTGCGGGCCTGCTTATGTTCTTGCCTTTTCTCCTCTGTGTGTGGGGTGCCAGGGGCGGTACCAGTACCACTGGTGCACGTGGACATGTCACTGTCATGGTCACTGTGCACCCTGCTAGCGGGTGGCAGCAGCAGCAACAGCAGCAGCAGCAGCGGCAGCATCGGCGGCAGCAACAGCAGCGGCGGCAGCGGCAGCGGCGATGGCAGCAGCAGCGGCGGCAGCGGCGACGGCAGCAGCAGCAGGTGAGCATGTGGGCATGTGTGCGAGGCGCACTATTGAGCAGCAGCTGTCATGCTGCGTGTATGCCTTGGCGCGGAGGTGCCGTGCAGCATCTCGTGATAGCGGGAGTCAGCACTGGAGATGCCATCAAAGTACTTCAAATACCACCCCCTCACACACACATATCACGACCTAGTCACACAGCATTCACACACGGCAGCGGTGCACCACTCACCTGGCATTGTTAAAGCACGCGGGCACCCACAAGCGCACCCCCTCCACTCCCCAGTTCTTCCTGCTGCCCACGAGCGCATTGAAGCTCATCACCTGCTCCGCCGCCGCGACAAGGAACTGCCACCTGGTGTCGTATGGGATGACTTCTTGCACCATGAGTATCAGGAGGATCACGTACTAAGGGAGCGACTCAGGAGCAGCGGCAGCAGCGGTGGCGGCAGGGGCAGGCTGCGTTGAAAGGCTGCGCTGCCAGGTGTTGCATAGAGAACTCAGCAGCATCGGCCAACGCAGTCGCAGGAGCGGTGTTTCAAGGAGGGTGAGGACAGGCATGGGCAGTGGGGAAACAGCATACAGCAGCAGCGAAGGCGGTCTCAGCCACAGCAGTGGACACCTTGCCATGCTTGACCGGCTGACTGATCGACCATCGCCGACGCGTTGGTACCCCCAGCAGTGACCATCTGCCAGTCATGCATACTTGAAGTACATACATGACGATTGTCATGCTAAAGCTGGCATGAGCGCCTCAACTCACCGGCACCAACGCAATGCCCACAAAGGCAAGGGACAAGGCCAACTCCTGCCCCATCCCTAGGGTGTCGTTGCTGCTGAGCAGCATACGTGCCAGGTAAGCAATTGGCGTTATGCCCGCACAAAGGTTGAACACTGTCAGCTCCCAGGGCATGCCCATTATGCAGTACGGCTCTGTGTCCGCCAGTCCTGTGATCTGCACCAGTTGATCATGAAATTGCAGCAGCAGACAGGCGCAGCAGAGGGCATCCATGGGCAACCGAGACTGTCAGTGCTCAGGCACCTGTAACGGATATAGCATGTATGCTACCAACCATACAACTACTTCGAATCAAACAACTACTTCGAGGTACTTCAGTAGTAGAAGTGGTAGTACCAGCACATGACTGCGACACACTCCATTGTAATACGTCGTGCAGTACGGCTTTGTGTTTCGTGGGTCCTGCAACAGCCACCAGATAATGATGCACACATGGACATGCAAAAGTATGTAGGTGCGAATTTTGACATAGTTCTACTTAAAGTTTACTATATACTACGTACTACGGTAGTAGTATGCAGCAGCAGACAGCAGATGCAGCAGCAGACAGGCCTAGCAAACGGCACAGGCAGCTGCAACTTCCAGGGAACCCTAACGTTCACCCTGCCGACCTAGCGCTATGCTTATACACTTCTGGTCTAAAAAGTCCATCATGAGAATGTTGTTCTATGCAGTACAATACTATTGTAGATGCACTTTAGCGCACGGCTGTCAATGTCTGCCCAACTGCCACCATTGCACATTTTCCTGCGTTGAGAGTTCTTTCCTCCTGCAGGGGGTCTGGTGGGTCTCGAGTACCTTGTAGAGCACGGCAGTGCTGGTGTGTGCTGAATGCTACCAGTAGCAGTCAGCAAACATGCTGGCGGAGCACCACCACAACAAATCTGTATTATACACGTGTCAGAGACACTTAGCACAGGACAATGTGCAGGCGTTCACAAGCAGAGCGTACCTACCGGTGCAAATTTATGACTGGCTTGCCAGAGAAGGGACAAAGGCGAACCATGAGCAGTAAACAGACTGATTTGGCACAGAGTCCAAGGTTTGTGTCAAACACATCATCTGGCTGCAGCTCAAAGTATACCAAGTGTATTCACACTTCCATGGTATACACTTCTCTGGCGCTACCATGACAGACCGCCACGTGGCGTTGCTGAGCGCTCCTGCCCGCTGTTGGCATCTGCACCCGTACAGGCCACGCGCTTGGCGCATACTACTACTGGTAGTAGTAGTTTTGAAGTAGTAGTTTTGAAGTACAACAGTTTGACGTATGACGCAGTACGCTGTACGTGCCAGAGCTGCGCTGCATACCACAAGCCAGATGGGCATATGTTAATGTATCCATATACTTTTAGAAGTGTAGCACATGTACCTAGCACATGCACACTTCCGAAGTGTACTGTACCCCTAGTAGTATACAATTCCAGGAGCACCACAGAGCATTGCACTCCTTGTCACCTGAGGTAGCGCCGTCCTACAAGGCGTTGAAAATACCGGTACTTCCTGACAGTGCCTTACGGAGTACTGCACAAACGTGCAACACGTGCACAAATTACATGCACCTGCATGTAGAGAGGCGCCACAGCGGTGACCATTGCAGCCCCAAGAATGAGCACCCCCTGCGCCATTGGAGTCAGAAGCTTTTTGTACTTGCCCATACTGTCCGGCCTTAGTGCCACCACCACACGCAGCCCACGCAGCACCAGGGGGCCTGCCAGTAAGGCGGTCTGCAGATTCATCACCCACACTATGACGGGGCATGGCATGTGTATGCCCGATTGGCGCAGGGCTTCCTGCGTACAGACCGTGCAGACTGCTCAGCAGCAGCAGTGGGGGGGGGGGGGCACAGGAGCGGCAAATTATGCGCCGCCTATTTGGTGTTTGATGCCTTGTGTCCCTGCTTTGCCAAGCGCACCAGGCCTGCTATTATGCGGCAGTTACGGCAATACAGGTGGGTTGGAGACCGGCAACCGTCACAAGCGCAATGGTTTTCTGCATGTGCGGTGATTGCTGTCTGCACTGCACGCATTGCCACCGCGGCGTTGTGACCACTGCTCACGGCATGTGCTGCCATTGCAGTGCTTTGCCAACTGTGACACGCGGGAGTTGCTCCTGAATGCTGACTTACATTGTATCAGAATGGTGCCGCACATCACCAGGGCCAGCCCAGGGGAGCGCAGCCGCACTAAGAAGGCATTTCGTTGTGACCACATGGTGTGACAGCCCTTAAGGTTGGCCACTATCACTGCCGCCGCGACTGCGCAGAACACCGCCGTCCCCGCTCCAATCTGCAATGTTTTGCACCACGCAGTAACGGCGGGTGTGGCGCGGCGCGTAGTGCCGTCAATAGCACACAAATGTGCACACCAGCAATCTGTGCTGGCGTATGTTTTCTAGAGAAGTGTGTCCTGTGTCAGTTAACTGCGGGCAACATGCACCAGCACGCAACAGCAGCGTTGGTGCAGCAGCGCCCACGGCGGCGCGGTCACAGGACACGTCGAGCTGGGTGGCCGGAGCATTATGCGATATACCCATAAGCAGAGTGAGCACGGGCGAAGGGACGCACGCAACACACGGCAACCAGCACCGCTGCTGCGGCTGCCACAGCAACGCCGCCATCACCACCCTCACGCACGATCATCAACACCGCAACCACCACCAGCAGCGGCGGCACAAAGCCAGCGACACGGCACTTTAAAACTACTGCAGCCGACACAGACACATCCCGCGTGCACAAGTGTGTGTGCGGACTTCTGGGCAGGACTTTTGAAGACACACACAAAAAAAAGCGTACCTGTGCTCCGCCCATGCTGGTGCTGCCGCCACACCGGCGGCCACTAGCGGAAGGCAGCCAGTTTTCCCTGCCTCCAGCTACCGCCGCTGCCCCCTTGTACCTGCACCACCGCAGCTGTCGCAGCTGTGTTCCCAGCAGCCGCGCAGTGTTGCTCCTCTCGTGCAGGCAAAACAAACGACGATTTTTTGAAACGCTTTTGCAACGCTTCCGCGGCGCCCAGCCACGACAACCACCCTTTTTTTCCATGGCGCTGGACCAGTCTGGTGCCGCCTCGCGCGACACTCATGCGGTAGGCAGGGCCCTACCAGTGCGGCAGTCCCAGCTCTGGGATGATCTGCTTACAATGGAGAGCTGTGTGGCGCCTCGGTGCAAGCACCCTTCCACCTCCTTGCAGCTCGGGACTTGTGATAGCAGACTGGCGTACCGCCCTTCCAGTGGTGGGTCAACCTGTTTCCAACCTGGACGCCTATTCATAGTATTGGCACATGCCAATGCTGCGCCTGCCAGTCGCTAGCCGCCAGGCGCCGCAGGGCAGGAAGCGCAGTCGACACTTCTCACCATAGTACAGCCGGTGCCCACATGCTCTCATGTTTCTATGACTACTGTAGTAGTTCTGAGCAGTTCTTGTTGTGGCCAATGCAAACTTTGAGTACCCTAGGTAGTCGGTTTATACGCGGCCACCACGCATGGCAAGTGCTACATGCTACTGCCACATGCCATTGCCACCTGCCGGCATGCATGGCGTGGGGTCTTGCACATCCACAACCAACATATGTATATACCATAATGAAAATACTACTTCTACCTAGGTATTAGAGATGCTCAGGGCGCGGAAAGCCCTGTGCACATACAGTAGCGCATGCATGAGTTTTGTGCACTGAGTTCGACACTACTATGCGCACCAAGGAGTTGTTGCCGGTACCAGTCAGTTTTTCGGTGCGGCAAAGACGCAGTGTGGGCACTGCTGTGCCCTGCAAGGTGCCACGGTGTGTTTTCTCTTGGCCTCCACTTGGGTGCCGACAAGGCGCGTGCATATGGAAACAACTAGACAAGCGGCCATACCATGACGCACACGCTTCAAGAAGCACATGTACCGCATATGGGCCACGATATGGCGAACACTTATCCACCACTGGTGGTTCTTGCCGAAAGCGGGGTTCATTCGTTAAATCCATTCATTGCACTGCCAGTGTTCAATGTAAGATGTTTGTAAACACAAAGTGCAGGCGAGCGCACATGAAACAGCGCAGCTGGGAAAGCGTGCAGGCACACAAGTAGTCAGCAGACACTAATCCAGCGCCAGCACCACGCCACACACACACATTGTGACATGTCAATTGAACACATGTGATGCATGCGACAACTATGCTCGCCATCCGCCGCACAACCAGTAGTGCGGCAGTGGCAGCGCTACCACAACAACCCTAAACCACTCAACGCGCACAGCGACAGTGGCAGCAGCACTGTGTGCATTGCACACGTGGGCGCACCGCAACAGCAGCTGGTGCAGCTGCACAACACAAATGGACCCCGCCGCCACTGCAGCAGCAGCGCCGCGAGCCACCAGCGATCAGCACTGCCCAGCAAAAGTGTAACCCAGACAAGTGCACATGTGTACAGTGTACCTACCTACTGTACCTACTCACTTCTATGCACGCATCACCGCCCTAATCTCGCGGCCGTCCACTCTCACCGTCACAACCGCCTGCCCCCCCACGCTCCCCACCGACACATACACGAACGCCTGCGCAAACCTGTGGCGCGCCTCCTGTGTGCGCGCGCACAGTTGCCCCGCTACTGCTGAGCACACCAGCTGCAGCCTCTCGTCCCTCTCGTGCACGCGCATGGCCACCGCCACCGCCTCGCATGCGCCCGCACTCACCAGGTCCTGCCGCCACGAGGCAAACAGCGGGTGCTGCGGCACCGGCAGCACAGCCTCCAGTGCCGCTGCGCAGCCCATGTGGCACCGCAGCGCGCCCACCACCGCGGCCCACAGCCCTGCCTTGAGGAAAGCGTCGTGCGTGGCGCGGCGTTGTAGGAAGTTGACGGACAGCATTTCCGCCGCCAGGTCGTATGCCTTTGTGACTACCTCTGGCGACCGCATGTGGGTGGACATGATGCGCACCAGATCGTGTGCGCTGTGAAGGCGCTTGGCCACCTCCAGCTGTGCGCACACTAGCCCAATCTCAGCCGTGCCCATCACCATGGGCGACGGCGCTGTATGAGCGCCTTGGTCCAGGCAGCAGCTGTTGCTGCTGGTGGTGGTGGTTGGGCTGAGTGCAGCCGCAGAGCCGAGGCGGCTGCTGCCGGAGCTGTGGTGTGGCCGCGGCTGCTGTGGCTGCAGGTGGCACGCAAGCACCGATGCATGGCAGGGCGCGGCAGCTCAGGGGTGAGCAGGCAGCTTGTGCATGCTTCACACGCCCACTCTAGAAAACTGTGATTGAAGCACCATAAGACTGCAGTGCTGCTTTCAAGCAACTGCTGCGGGGTAAACGGCTGTTTGCGTGTCTTGCTGGCTGTCCAGGTACATACAGTACATGCCACGGAAAGGCACGTCGTGGTGCATGACAATACTGCAAAGATGTGTCCTTGAAGAAGCACAGCACAAAAACGGCAACGAGTTGGCGACAAAGAGAGCGGCCTTGTGTACAGACAGCCTGAGCTTCCACATGTGAATAGTGGTAATGATCACGCAACGCAGGCGATAGCACCAGCATTGTCTATCCATCTATACCTACATGTAGTGAGTGTTTACAAAGATGTGAAAAACAAACATGTTTTGAGCGAGTACCAACCCAGCCATGTGAAAAGCACTGAGTGTCCCACCTCTTGCGGCTGTTGCTGTAGCTGCTGAGGGCGTTGCAGCAGCGCCCCCCGGTCAGCCGCCGAGTCCTCCTTATCCTCCCTCTCTGGCCTCCTTTGCACGCCCAGCTTTAGTAACCTAGCCCCCTCCCCGAGCTTGCAGTAGACGTGCTCCAGCTGCTCGGGCACAGAGCCTGGCTTACCCCACCTCTGCTGCAAAGGGTGCACGGACAGCTGCAGGAGCAGCCGCGCTGCGGCATCCAGAGCCAGTTTGATGCGCTGCAGGCCGGAGTGGTAGCCGCTTCTGGTCGGCGCCAGCGAGGCGAGCACGGGCCGGAGGGGCGCAACTCGGGCCCTGAGACGGGCGCACTGTGCGGTTTGCGAGCGCACATAAAAGCACAGCTGGCACACGGTGTCCAGGCCGCAGAGCACCTTGGTGCGGAGATCGGCAGTCTCTGGCGCCTGCGACATCCGAGGAGTACTCGAGTGCGGTGCAGGGGAGCCAACGCCTTGGGGCGCCGCCGGGGCCCGGGCACGCACGCAGGACGCAGCAGTCTCCTGTTCGTGAGATGCACCAGACGTTCGCTTCGCGACCAGTTCTGCGAAGAACGGAACTCGAGGGAGGGGCACACGCATTGCACACATATGTCCAGTGCCACTAAGCGGGGCGAGCCTCGAATATGTAGGGACGATTAACGCCGCCCCATTGGTCGACAGGGCCCTGATTTACTCTGCCCCATTGGGTGATTGGAAAATTTACACTGCCCCATTGGTCAGCTGAGCAGCATGGGCCATACATGTGGTCTGTGAGC
>JAULBY010060944.1:0-10473 GCA_032358315.1 Ophiocytium majus | reverse complement strand
TGCGACTGCGGGCATGCTATGCGATGGTGGAGCGGAAGGGTACATAGCGGCGGAGGGGCGAGTGATTGTATGGGAATGGCGGCTTTTGAAGGAGGTGCGTGCTTGTGTGCTGAGCATGCTTGCGGGCCTGGTTTTGGGCTGGGTGTCTGTTTGTACTACGGGTAGTCCTTCAGAAGTACTTGTGCCCAACCACCTGCATTGGAAAGTACTACAAGTTGTGGTAGTCAGCAGCTTGGTTAGGCGTGATGTGTGGCTGGTGTTACCAGCACGCGCTGGTGTGTGGGTGCAGCCATTGAATAGCTAGTTGCGGCACTGCACTCATGAAGCTTGATAAATGATTCAAAAATACTTTCAGTATATGCTACAAAGTATACTCAGCTGAAGTACTTTTTGGTATAGTACTAGTTGCATAAACATACTTCATAATTATTTTCACAGCATAAACGTCAAATATCGTGTTTTGGGGGATGGAAATACGCCGTATTTTACATGACCAGTAATAGTGTAATACTCTTATTAGATTCTACAGAGGGCGCGGAAACACCTGGGCGTATGGCGTGCGTGTGCTCATAAAAATGTACTACTAGTAGTGGTGTAATAATTTGCGCTTGTGGGGCGTGCAAGAGCCCAGGTCATAAAAGCCAGCATGAGCCAGTGTCATATACTACATAGTATGCTCGTACTGTACTGTGTGAAGCACTTGATATGTGATACTCCCTGACCCATCACTACTTGGTACGCTAGCCATACTAACACTTCACAGTGAGCAGTATTTCAGGTACTTGGTGCGGTTTGTGGCTTTGTCAAGTGTCGCAGGCCCTCTGTGGCACCTGAGTCGGTGGTGTGGTGGTATATGCGGATACATGTACTTCGTACTACAGTATTGTAGTATAGTACTTCTGAAGTTCATAAGTATACTTTGTACCGTGTGGTAACATAATATACTTCATACGTCAGTACTGTAGTATTTACATGTATTATTTCGTGTATGGTAGACGAAGCACTTCGTACGGTAGTATTTCTACTTCAGAAGTACACCGGTATGTTTATTTGAAGTACTCGAAGTATGTGTTTTTAATAACTACTTCAGAAGTATGTGTATTTCATTTATTGTAAATATTACAGTAGCACATTGATAATAACAGAGGAATCGAGTGTTGAGTCAGTAGTTCATTGGTATTGGTGTTCCATACTTCGGAAATGAAAGAAACCTAAAAGGTTGCTAAGCCCAGATACTGCCGTGGCTGGGGCAAAAGCGCCAGGGCGAAGCCATATTTTCGGAAGTACTACCAGTACATGGTATACATCGAAGTATATGCACATAAGGTGTGTCTGCCCTTCACAAAAGTAGCACAGTACTGCTACAAGTACTTCTGAAGTATGTCCCTACTCAGCTGCTGCAGTGGTGTACCAGCGTGTTCTAACCCGTCATTGCGCACATGCCACTTCCTGCGCGCTTGCCCTGGCATGCACAGGCTTACCAAGGGGCGCAGTGGCGGCTGGAATGCTCAGCAGCACACGGCACAAGACCCACCTTCTCAAGACAGCAGGGAACATTGGCGTGACTTCTAGTCAACTCTGGACATACTCCCAGCGGACCAACAGTGCACAGTAGCGCGCTGCCGCCTTCGCAACGACCCACCTCGGCACGTACCCAGGGCCAATGTGTGTTCGCTTTTGGTGCGAACCTGTGGTCTTTGTGTGTTAGTGTTGATGGGGGGACAGGAGCGGTGGTGGCAGTGCGACGAGCTGCACATGTAGAGATGGGGGGCAATGGGCACGGGTGGGCAACGGAGTTGTATATTGTTTTCTGCGGCTTTGGATGAGTGGTGGGGATTGTGGCGTGTGCAGCGGCGCAAGCTGGCTGCCCACACCCTTTGGGGGGGCTTTGACACTTAGTGCTTGCTTTTTTCTGGCATATTCGCTTTGTTCCTGCCGGCGCTGTTGTAACTGTCTGTTGCCACGCGCATTAGTGTGCGCCTGTGGCCTGGCACCGCCCACTGTGGTCTGCTATTGCCGCTTCTCAAACTGCACTTGATGTGCGCGTGTATCAAATGAGACGACAAAAAAATGCCGTACAGTAGCTGGTTGACACTTTCATGGTGTCATGCCCTCTGCTATGCTGCTTGCTGCTGCTGCCATGTGCCGCCACTGTGTGCATACCATAACAGTGCGCAGCAAATCACATGTAATCATGCGGCAAAACCAACATTGACTGTGCACCCGCGCTGCTGCAACTCCCACCCCACTGGTGCTCCAGTCCTGAAAGTTGTCCCGGCGCACCTTCAGGGCATGCATGTGCACCACATGGCAGCACCCGCACTGCAGCAGCTTGCCTGGCATAAGCATGCTCAGCAGCAGGTGTCCGCTCTGTGCAAAAGTGCTCAGCAGGTCCACGCCTTGCCAGCGTGCTCAGCAGCTCCAAGTGCACACCGGCGTGCTCAGCAGCTGTGTGCTCTTTCCGAATATGCTCAGCAGCAGCTCCGTGCGCCGCTGCACTGTGTGTACTCAGCAGCTCCGTGCACCATGCCAATGTGCTCAGCAGCTTCATGAGCCACACAAGCGTGCACAGCAGCTCCGCGAGGCATGCAAGCGCAGCAGTTCCGAGCTGTGCAAAGCACGCCCAGCAGGGACATTGTGCGTGCCGCGCCAAGTGTGCGCAGCAGCTGCGCGAGCCAAGCTCTCGGCAGGCCCGCGCGCCACGCAGACGTGCTCAGCAGTTGCACGACGTGAAAGCACGCTCAAGAGCTCCATGCGCCACGCAAGCGAGCTCAGTAGCTCCGTGTGCTCAGCAGCTCCGATGATCATACCACACAAGGGTGCTCAGCGGCTCTTCCTCGTGCCGTGGTCAGCATCTCAGCACATAACGTGGATATGCTCAGCAGCCACACACACATGCCGCGCAAACAAGCATGCCAACACTGCATGTGCATGTGCGCCCATGCCAATGCCACTGGTGCTGACAGCCATAAGACATGTTATGCCTACCCGCTGCGACAGCAGTTTGCGTGTGTGCAACCAGCAGCGGTGGCGCGGCAGCAGCAACTGGCGCGCGGAGATAGAGTTTACAGCGCCTTGCATATGAGGAACAGAAACGAAATATTCATTCGGGGATTGCGTGCCACTCGTGCGACTGAATAACAAGAGATAGAGTAAGCGGTGTGCTTGACTGTGCACAGCCCCCCCCTCCCCGCCCCATGCATTTCTACATGCCCGCAGCCTGCTGCAACCACGGCTGCATTCGGCGCCCCACCATTGACAATTTTAAGTTGTTGGTGCAGTTGAAGTCGAGGGTGCTGTTGAAGTTTGGGTGGGCGGGGGGGGGGGGATGTTCTGAGGTGAGGCAGCACCTCGTCTGTCGCCCCTGTGCTGGCGCCGCTATTTCCCCCTGGACGGACCTGGCAGGTGCCGCCACAGCTGCCGCTCTTGTCACGTGGCGCCGCGTGTGTTTAGGTGGGCGCGCGCACACGCACTCTGCGCAGCGAATGGGGGGGAGAGGATGTGTGGGGGGGCAAACAAGCAGTCACGGCAAGTGCTGAGCAGCTGTGCAACGTGAGTTGCGTGGGGGGCGGGCAACCTTGGCTGTTTGGCTGTCGGAAGGTCGAGTAGAGTAGCCACGTAGAAGCTCCAAGTAGACTACTCAGGTGAAAGCGAGTAGAGTACTCAGGTACTGCGCCCAGAGTCATGTGCGCGGACCAAGTAGTACCTGCCAGGAGCGGAACTGGCCTGCTGCAGACGTGCGATTTAGCAAATGCTACATAACCTGTGCTTGTACGTGCACGACTCTGCCAATCACTTAAACCACATGTGTGTGTACTCAGTCACACTGTACTGTCTTGTTTCAAAACACTCGTGTCAGTTCGAAGTCTGGAAGTCCAAATAGATGGGGGGGGGGGGGGGTGCTACTTTGGGAGCCACTCAAACAACTGTATGTGCCCTAGGCATGTACTGTAGCTGACAATTGAAAACAATGTAGGTACTAAATCACTTTGGGAGGCGCCCACACATTCATACTGGTAAATGTTGACAATGCAAAACAGTGTAGGCGTCAAGTTACTTTGTGAGGTGCCCAAATAATAATGCAAGTGCAGCCCCGGATGATAACTAACCCAAGACGGTAGCCACCCTTCACGGTGGTGGCCTGACCTGCCTGCTTCAGGAGCTTCCTCCGCTGCTTACATGCCACAGCGCGGGTGTGGGTGTACATGTACTGAAGTATATACTGTTATCTCATCTGCAATACCACTTCATATTACGCGCATAAAGTTTACGGCATAATGCACTTGATGTATGTACACTCAATAGGCAAAACTTCTAAAAGACATTTTTATAGCCAGCAGGCCAGTATACACACTGTATACTTTGTGTATACTATGAGTATATACTTCGAGTTATACTCTTCCTGTAGTACATTTTAATTACTAGCCAGGAGAAGTCACTCATTCAGGGCTCAGTCAAATTTGTTGCTCCTGCCGGTCTGCTTGCAAAAGATTCAACTTGCAGCTGGGACGTCCGCGCATTGCTTTTAAGACCATACATTAAGTAGGCACTTGCCTGGCACAGTTGTGCCAGTATACTTCTAGTGAAGTATATATACCGGTATGTGAATGTAGCTCCACTTCCATGGGTCTTGCACAATGGTGTGCCAAAGCCACAGAGATAGGTCTGCTGCGTTACTTCAACCGACCTACTACTAGGTGTGATGTGCACTGATGTGGCCTGTGTCCGAGTCCTGAGCTGACTTCAAGCGACGACATACTACTAGTATAAGCCCCCCCTTCCCCTAAAACAGAGTACGCAATGCTCCCAAAAAACGTTCAGGAGGGGGGGCATAATCACCATCGGCTATGGCAGTGAACTCAACCGTAGCGATTTCATGAACCGTGTACATGTAGGGTAGCAACAAGGGCGGATAGACCACCAAAGGGCAGATAGACCACCAGTGTCGCAGGAGAAAGGGAAGTGGAATGACCTCGGCGCACGGTGGCGGCTGTGCCGCAGCACAACTGCTCTATAGAGAGGCGCTGCACCTCAGCGCCGGATGGGTGAGCAGCAACCTGCAACAGGATGTACAATGCGTAAGCTCTCCTACGTTAGATAAGGAACTGTCCGTGATATGTCGTGATGCATATACATGCATACACATGTGTATATATGTGCCATATGTTAGGTAAGCGACTGCCCGGGCAGCTGTGGTGACGCACCATACTGCCGGACCCATAAGCACAACACATGCACACACATGCCCCATGCTCTCGCAAGGTTTCAGGTCCGCCGTAAGAAACTCACATGGCACATACAACGCCCAAAGGCGACCAACCCGCTGTGCTGCACGCGCCACGCCGCAGCAGCCGCCACCACCGCCGCCGCCACCGCCGCCACCGCCGTCGCCGCAGCCGCCGCTGCAGCCACCGCAACCGCTGCCGCCGCCACCACCGCCGCCGCCCCCACCGTCACTGCCCCCGCCGCTGCGAGCCACCACCGCATTGCCACCGCCGCCGCTGCCGCCGCCGCTGGTGGTGGCGCCAGCGTGTCACTGGCGCATGCTGCGCCACGCCGCCCGCCTGCTGCCGCCCACCTACGGGTGGCTCGCGCAGCAGCTGCCGCAGCCACGCCTCAACAGCGGGGTCTGTCTCCCACTCGCAGTGCACGAGCCGCTCCAGTAGCTCCTCCTCAAACGCCCGCGACCACTGGCCAATGCCCTCCGCGCGGGCGCGCTGCGCAAGCTCCAGAGTGAGGCCGCCGTACTCGGCGAGCTCGCACAACACCACGTTGATGTCGGCGTCATTCACCAACACGCCGCGCCGCAGCAGGTACAGCGCCACGTCCGGGAAGCCGGCCTCTGCGGCGGAGCTGACCGCTCCGCGCGTGACCTCCACCGTCGCGTCTCTGCACAGGTATTCCACCACTGGCAGGTGCCCGCCCGCGGCGGCGCACTCGACCGCATCCATGGTCCCAGCGTCGTCGTCATCATTTTCAAAGCGCAGGTACTGGGCCGCCAGCTCGCGCGTGCGCACCCCCCCCTCCCCCTCTGCAGCGATTTCATCCGTCCACTGGTCGTCATCGCGATCCAGCGGCAGCAATTCATCCCTACCCCACCAGTCTGTGGGCGAAAATTTGCCGTAGAGCTGCTGCCCGCGCGTGCACGCCCACTGCACCGTCGCCAGGTTCCCGCGTGCCTCCGCCCTCGCGCACAGCGTCGCCGCCAGCCACTCAGGCCAGTCCCCCTCAGCCTGCGTGTGGCACGCTAGCCAGTCCAGCACAGCGCCACCGTTGTTGTCGCCGCTGCCCGCCGCCTCCAGCGCCGCCGCCACCGCGTCCAGCCGCGCCAGCGTGCCGCCATGCGCCCGCCGCAGCGCGCCTCCAATGCGCTGCACCGCCTCCATGTCGCAGCCGCGCGCTGCGCCGCGTAGCATAAGCTCGCACAGCGGCACCTCAAACTCCACGCCTGTGGCGCAACTGAGCACGTCGCGCGCCCCCACTGCCCCAGGGCCTCCTTAAACCCCTCCTCCTTCAGCGCGCCGCAGTCCGCGGCCATCATAAACGTGTGCGTGCGGTGCAGCACGGAGCGCCATGTGGTGCGGCAGAGCGCGCTGGGGGCGCAGCCGGCGACTACCGCCATGTAGGCGGCACGGAGGCGAGGGGCCGTGGACGCTACCAGCAGCCAGTGGCCGGGGCCGACCCACTGGAGGATGAGCGGCAGCAGCTCGCGGTCCCCCAGCACCGAGGCTCGCGTGGGTTGTGCGCCCTTGTGCTGCTTGGCGGCCCTGTTCTCAGTGCCAGCGGCATCAGTGCTGCCGGCTGCAGCAGGGCCGCCTGCTGTCAGGTTTGCACTGAGCACCCCCAGCTGCGTAATGACGTCCTTTGCGGCAGCAAACTGTGGGTTACGTCCTTTGCGGCAGCAAACTGTGGGTTGGCAGCCGCCAGCGATGCAGCCACCGCTTCCAGTCCCTCCAGTTCCGCAACGAATCCAGGTGTTGCGGGCTTTGAGGGGTGTCCTGCGGTCGCAGGCGGCAGGCAGGGGTGGGAGTGCACGCAGTGTAGCAGAAGTGCAGCAGAACGAGTCAACAGAGAGCGCAGGAGCAGCTCAGCAATTGACAATGTCAGACTGCAGTCACCGGATGGGGGCGGGGGCGTGCCAGCACTGGTGTCGCTCTAGAGAAAGGTTTGAAGGGGTGCTGCACTGCTGGTGCCTGGTGGTCAGTGTGCTGGTGCCCAGAAGCTGGTGCCACGCAGCAGCTGTCGTAATTTGCCATGCTGTCACTTCGTACTTACCCCCTAGCTGCACCAGCACTGCCGCCGCCCGACCGCACAGGAAGCGAAAGGTTTCGTCGCCATCATGGCGGATTTGGTCTTGGTCGTCGCCAGCCATGTTCCCACAGCAGCAGCCAGAAGTCTCAGCCGCTGCAGACCAGGAGCGTGAGGCAGCTCCGCCCACTAGACCGATACGGCGCACTGAGAGACTGCCACCTGCACCGCTTCGGAACCAGCGCCTTCGAGCACAGCTTGTCTGAGGCCCACAACACCATACCTGCCAACTGCCAATTCAGAAGTTGAAGTATAACATGTTGAAGTTGGTATGTTGAAGTTGATGTGTGCACAGGTCATCAGCTGCACAGCTGCTGCAGGATGTCGGTGACTTGTGTGACCACCGTTTTTTTTTCAAGTTTGTGCATCACCCATCAAGGACTGGCCGAGCACTCTGCAGGTTGTGCCCGGCCTTGTGCCCAATCCGCGTACAAGCACATCTCGCTCTTGAACGCACAATACCGCCCACAGCGGCTCGCGGCCTGCCGATGATCGCACTTTTACAGAGTAATTCGTACCCGCACACGACCGCATATATTGCTCGACTAGGGTATTTCTATCAAACCCCAGTCGGGGTGCTGAGACCCTGTGCACAAGTATTGTGCTGCTTCGTGGGCCATGTCAGGGTACCCACCGTCCATGTACAACTGTTGTGTTTTGTCGTGCGCAAAAACGAGCTCGACGAGCCGCGCGCTAACCGTTTGTCGTTCTATGTTCTCGCTTCTCAGGGTGCACTGTGCACGGGGTGTGCTGGTGTCAAGCAGTTCCCCCAGCAGCTGACACTAGCATGCTCTGGTACGGTACCCCAGTCCTAAGCTCACACTCACAGCCCATGACTGCTCATGTGCTGGATCACCTAGGTGCAAGTGCCACCCCCAACAACTTCAAGTTGCCACAGCAGGCAAGTGTGCAGCACACACACACGATGGCATCCTTGGCTCTCACGGGTACTGACCGGATCATGTGGGTGCTGACTACTTGCTTTGTGGTGCCACCATGTTGACAAACATATATCACCCCACGCGCGTTTGGCTCTGGCGTGTTGCCACAACGACTGCAGCAGCTGGGCTCAGCAGCACATCAGAAGTTTCCGTTCACAAAAACATCAACAGCAGCAGCTCAGGCAGCAAAGCACCGTTGTGCGGAAAACCGAAAAAAAGAAGTAGCCAGGGTTTTGTGTGTGCTTTTGTGATGCCGCTGCAAGCAGGGCAGCTGCGGGCGCCAACAGACCAACAGCGGCGCCGGTGTGCCCCACGGGCGAAGTGTAGACACACCAGCAAAGCGCGCCACCGCCGCAGCCTACCGCTGCGCTTAGGTGCCTGCGCATTGATGCCAGCGACGCCGAGCGCCGCCTGCCACCCCGTTGCTCCGCCGCCGCTGTCGCCGCCGCCGCCGCTGCCGCCGCCGCGGGGCAGACGATGCCTTCGGTCCCTTCTTGGCACCAGGCCACCCATGCCAAAGTAGTAGAACCTAGCAGCAGTGGAAGCAGGGGGGGGGGGGAGTTGCAGCCACCTGACACAGCTTTAGTGCTGCAAAAATAAACAAGAAGTGCTGTGGCCGCGTCTTCGCATGGTGCAAAACTGGTTCTGGTGGTGGTGCTGTAAAAAGGAAAGCTTGCGCGCGCTCAACCTGTTACAGGTAGTGCGACGCCTGGAAGAGCTCCTCCTGATCATCTAGTGACAGGGGCATTTCAATGGTGCTGCTGCAAACAATTCATATCACCTTTTTACAGTAGTAGTACCGTCTTGTTTTGAAGAAGTCGCCCAGGCTGAGTACTTTGGGAGGTTCAAAAAGGGGGGGGGGTAATTTGGGAGCCACTCAAGCGCCTATTTAAGTGGTATACCCAGCATTTACTACAACCAACAACAAAAATCAATGGTACGGGTGAAGTACTTTGGAAGGCACCTGGACGGCACCCAATAACTAACAACAATGCACCAAGCGACTACTTCACAATAAGACGGTAGTGTACTCCGAGTACAGTAGTATGTCAAAATAATAACATGACAGGAGACCGTGCGCGCGCTAAAGTCACATGGGCTGCCCGAGAAAGTGCCTTTCCAAAAAGTCCGCACAGTCCCTGCAGTAATGCACAAACTCCAACTAGCCTGAATGTGCAAGCCACTATAATAAGACTAGTAAAAATAAAACAACACACACGCGGGCTCATGACGCACAGGTAGTGTGCAGTGCTGCACCATATCAATACATGTACATCATAATCCCAGTAACAGGAAACCATGCGCGCGTGCTCACCTCGCACAGGTAGTGCGTGGCCCGAAGGTGCCCTTGCAAGTTTTGATAGTCCCTGTAGTGCTTGTGCATGCGCCCCCAACTAACCTGCTTGTACATTACCAATACATATATACTTCTGTTGACAGGAAACCATGCGTGCGCGCTCACCTCGCACGGGTAGTGCCCGTCCCGGAAGTGCTCCTCCAGGTCTTGTTAGTCCCTGTAGTACTTGTGCAGGCGCCCTGCCGCCTCGCACAGGTGGTACCTGGAGTGCTCCTTGGTGAGGTGCTCAACAGCTGCGCCGTTTCTTAATCGCGTGTGTAGCAGAACCCGCCATGCGAGTGCCCAACGAAGCTGTGCTCAGGCTCGCCTGCGTGCGCATGATACATAGTAGTACTCATTAGTTCGCTAGCAAAACATCATAGAGTATTTATGCCAGCAGCACGCGCATGGCAGGTGTTATACGTCTCCCGTAGGGACCGTCTCTTATCACGAGCCTGCCGTAGGGGCCAAAAGCGTAGGTGTATTAGGGCCTGTTCAGCTGTGCCTGCCCGCCAGCTCATACCGGAGCTGAAGTGCCAATTTAGCGCCATAATGTATCAACCTCAAGTCGCTTTTGTATCAAGCATGTTAGGTGTACTCAGGGAGGCGAGCGTCCCACGTGTATGATTACAAAACCAATTTCAAGTTGGTGAGTTGTAACATTTATTTGCCAACTTCGACTCCAGAGGGGTGAGAAGGAGCTACCCACGCACTGTACGGCATGCTTTGGAGAACTGCTAGTAGAAGCACTGTGTAAAGTACTTTTTGGAAATGTGTAACAAACGCGCACATGGCAGTGGCAACAAGGAAGTCCGAAGTACTTTTATTAAACTCCGCTTAGGGCGCGGAAAGCCCTTTGCACACGGTGCGCATGACCAGAAAAAGGGA